>JASDQU010107298.1:121689-137875 GCA_032191745.1 Picea mariana
CTTATGATACCTTCGTATATGACAACAACAACTTGGAGGAAGTGACTTCATACAAATATCTTGGAATTGATATTCACCACAAGCTCAACTGGAATTATAACATTGAGAAAAGGATTATTGGGGGATGGAAAGCTTATTATGGGCTTGAAAAAAATTGTAATTCAATCGATCTTTGAATTTGGGATAAGAAGAAACTCCTCTTTGAGACTCTTGCTACACCTGTTATCCTTTATGGATGTGAAGTCTGGGGTTGTAGTATCTCTCGTGAATCCTGGAGAAAGATAGAGAAAATACAAAAGAATTTTATAACCTATAATCTCAAAATTAAAGGAAATATGCCTTATCCCATCCTCCTCTTAGAAACAAGTCTCTCCCCCTTTGAGAGCATGGCTGTGACTAGATACCTAATGTATAAGAACAAGTGAAACAACATGGAAGACAATAGACTTCCTAAAATTTCTTCAAAATTGAGTCGTAACCACCATCGACTCAAGCAAGGATGGCATAAAGATGCCCAGTCTTGGCTAAACTATTGGGGAATCATTGAAGACACCATTTTGCAGAACAAAGATACTATTAAAAATATCATCAAATCAAAATTTAAGGAGAAAATGTGGTGTGATAAAGAGTTAGAGGAAAAAGGAAAGTTAAGGTATTATAAGGATGTAATCAACCATAATCTAGAAGATCAAAATTAACTATCTATTTTGACGAGTGTAAAGAAAAAAAATAAGCATTACTAAGATAAGAACAAATTCTCACGAGCTCCATAGTGAAACTGGGTGTTGGTCAATTCCTAAAACGCCATGGGATGAAAGAGTGTGTCACCTTTGTGACACTAGGAAGGTTGAAAATGAAAAACACTTTCTCTTAGATTGTCCAACCTATAGCCAGATTAGATCTCATTTTCAAAATATTTGTCACACTACCAACCTTCCTAACCTCTTAACTCAACAAAACTATGGTGATCTTTGAAAACTTCTCTTAATGTTTTTCGAGCACATAAACAAAATTCTAAAGAATTGCAAGTAATCACTTACCTTCTTACGATCCAATAAACCAATACGGTCTTAGTGGACGTTAATCATTATCATCAACATCATCATAAATGATCCTTAATTAGTAACTTATCATCTTAAAATATCTATCCCATACCATTGACTTTCCATCTTATTATACCTGCCGATAGGCTGGTATATAGTGATGAGTTCACCATTGACTACCTATTAATTTACCTGTTGACCAAAAATTTATATGATATTCTAATGTAACACTTTAGTAATAACTTTTATTTATTTATTTTAATTATTTAAAATCCTTTTTGACAAAATTCTATTGGCTATTCAAATGAACCTGTTATTGCCGAGCTGACTGGCGGTTCATAAATGTTGACATACGGTTTCATTATTTTTTTTTATGTATAATATCAAAAGTTAAGGTACCACTTGCAAAATTCGTATTAAAAAAATTTACGCTACGTCATACGTGACGACAGGTATTTCGCATGCGTGTCCAACGTTTCCATTTTATTTTGTTCTCTCTCGCTCGCGGAAACTTTCCAAACTTCAACCACGCTAAGCTTCTCCAAGCACAGGCTTCATTCGCGCCGTCCGATGGAATAGATCGACGGTTGCACGTCAGCTTCTTTTCTGGGAGAGCATTTTCATAAGGTTAGTTACGCCTTGGGTTGGCCAGGCGGATGACACGTGTCAATTTATTATGGATTAATTTTTCAATATTTTTAAAATTTCTTTTTCGACAATAGGATTGGTTATTAAAACCAACCTCTTATTGCTTAGAAGGCGGCCGGAAAATAAATGCAAACCAAAACAATCTTTGTCTTTTTCAAATGTTTAACTATGTAATTTGATTTTTTTTATTTTTTACAATTATTTAAAAGTTTTTTTTTTCGAAAATGTGATTGGTTATTAAAACCAACCTCTTATTGTTCATACTGCGACCTGGAAATATGGGAGATAAATGCAAGCGTGTTTGCATTTGGTGATGGTGAACATTAATTCTTTGTGCCTGGAATGGATTCTGGTTACTTGTACTTTGTCAATGATTATTAAATTCAAAAAATTTCTAATTTTATTTTATTGTGTAATTGATTTAATAAGAAAATGTTAAATTTAAGAGATAGATATTTACAATTTTATTATTATTAATTTATTAAAACAAAGTAATAATCAAATGAATAATTTATAAATATTTACAAAAATTAGATAAATATTTACAATTTTATTATTATTAATTTATTAATTATTTATTCTAAAATAAATATTTATACTTTTATTATTATTAATTTATTAATTATCCATTCCTTTCAATGAATAGAAAGATATACTAGCTAATAATCAAGTGATTTCAAGTTTTATTTTACTTAATGATTTTGCAACAGCGGCAGGTATTTGCTGCCAAGCAGCCTTGTTTCAATCTAAAACACATATGGGTCTTGACAAACACATTTTCAAAATCTTCATATTGCTACGAGCCATGATCTCCTACAATTACATCATTCTTCAAATTTTAAAGGTATCATCTCAATGCCTAGGTGTTTGACATAACATTTCTTTATATTTGAGCTTCGTGCTTATGATTTTGTTGGCTTTTTTACTTCTATTGTTTATTTTAGATAACAAAATATATGCTTACATCTTTGTTTATGCATCTTATGTTTTATTATGTATTTTCCTTTATTTCTTTTAACTTGTTTACGAGATTTTTTTATGTTACTTCTTACATTGGGGTAGGACTTCATTAACCTAACTCTCTTGTGACTATGGATGAAAATATATGCATTGAATACATTATTTGCACTTTGAATGTTGTTACATCCATTTAATATAGCCTTCTATACCTATCCACATTTATATAGCCTTCTAAACCTATCCACATTTATTGTATACATTATTTTATAGGTGCGTAAATTCAATACTCGGTAAGTGCGCAAAGTTAATAGAGACTACCCATACCATATTAGTTAGGTATAAAATTGCCAAACTTTGGCAGTGGTTTGTGCAAATAACTATACCTGCGACACCTGCGACAGTGTATATGTTGTAATTAGTGTTTAGTTTTGATGAGACAAATTTTGTATGGGTGAAAGAGATCTGTCAGAAAAATAAATTAATTAAAATTTTAAAATATCCAAATATAAATCACTCCACCACTTAGTATACATTCATTTTGACTTTAATTAGTACTGAGTAATGGAAGGGTGTATACATTAACTGAATTTAATTATTATTGAGTGCTGAACCTGTTTTTAATTAAATATAAAAGTTCAATGAAGTTGAGTAATGGAAGGGTGTATACACTAACTGAATTTAATTATTATTGAGTATTGAACCTGTTTTTAATTAAATATAAAACTTCAATGAAGTTAAGTCTACTGTGTATTTGATTTGCTTTAACTTTTTTTTTACGACGAGTAATATTCAAGGACCTTTTTTTTTCAAAGACCAATATCCAATTTATTATATATTGAATGCTGTAGCAGGTAAATTATAACCGTGAGATCTGAATTACCACTATACCTACATGCCTACGGGGCGTTCATGTGAATATTCTGACGCACGCGGTGGCATCGAGACAAGCATGAACGATAGAATATGCGGTTTATTCAACTAGTTTTTGACCAGTCACATGGCAATGAGATTCCAGAACAGCTGTAAACTCCAGTTAATATATTTCACACTTAAGTTTTAAATAGAATTTTTAAATAAAATTCAAACATGATATATTTAACAAAACAAACACCAATACCAATAGATTCGTTTGATTTTTTAATCTTTAAAGTTGCATTTTAATATTTGGGATTTTAATATTAGGGGTACTTAGGATTGGTCATAAGAAATTAATTGCAGTATAGGAGTTATTGATAAGTTAGAAGATTGTTTGAAAATCGCATGTTGTGTTGATCCAACTCTTGTTAGTATAGTAATCATCTTTCTTCTCTATGTTAATGATATTGTTCTTATGACAAGGAATCCCTATGACCTTAGTAAGCAGCTTAGAATCCTCAAGGACTTTCTCTAGTGCATATATATTGTGAACGATGACAAAACAAAAGTTATGATCATTAAATCCAACAAGATCACCTATGATAATTTTGTGTATGACAATAATATTTTGGAGGAAGTGCCTTCGTAAAAGTATCTTGAAATTGATATTCATTGGAAGCTCAATTGTAACTATAGCATTGAGAAAATTATAGATGGAGGGTGGAAAGCTTATTATGGGCCTGAAAATAATTATAGATTAGCAGACCTTTAGCTATGATATAAGAAAAAACTCCTCTTTGAGACCTTATATGGATGTGAAGTTTGGGGATGCGGTATCTAGAGAAGAATCCTGGAGAAAGATAGAGCAGATCCAATAGAATTTTATAACTTATAATCTCAAAATTAAGAGAAAAACACCATATCCTATCCTCCTCATCGAAGCAAGCCTTTCCCCATTGAGAGCACAACTATGATTAGGTACTTAATGTACAAGAACAAGATAAACAACATGGATAACAAGAGGCTCCCCAAAATTGCTTCAGACTCTAGCCAAAATCACCAACGGTTCAAGCGGGGATGGCATAATGATGCCAAGTCTTGGCTAAATCATTGGGGAATAAAAGAAGAAGTTATTCTACAGAATACCGATGATATTAAAAAAATTGTACAAACTAAATTTAAGGAGAATCTATGGTGCGATAAAGAATTATAGGATAAAAGAAAATTAAGATATTATAAGGAGGTGGATAACCCTAACCTTGTATTAACTAGCTGTATAGTGAAATTGGGTGTTGGACAATCCCCAAAACACAATGACAAGAAATAATCTTCCACCTTTTTGACACCAAGAGGGTTGAAGATGAAAATCACTTTCTCCTAAAATGCCCTGCCTATACCCAAATTGGATCTCAATTTCCAAATATTTGTCACAATATCATCCTTCTTAACCTTCCGAGTCATCAAAACTTTAGTGATATTGAAATACTTCTTTTAATGTTTTTCAAGCATCCAAATAACATTTTAAAGAAATCGAAATAATCTCTGATTTTTCTTAAAATACGACAGGACGTTAACCACTATCATCATTATTAATTATGTGTATAGTGGAATGACAGATAATTTTATTCACAAATTAGTCATTTGTTCATTTTTCTATGGATTTGTTAAATTGAAAATAGAGAATTTTATAAGACTATGTATGGTAGAATACACTTTGTTATTTGTAGAATTTTTTGTCCATAGAATTGAAAGGTGTTTTTTTTTTTAAATAATACTTTTTTGTAACTCTATCTAGTTTGATTGATGGAATTTAAAAGTTGTGGCATGATATTTAAATTATGTATGATGGAATATTAATTTTGTTAATTTTGTAAACAATGTCGTGGTTGTATATTTGGTAAGTATATATATATATATTTTATCAAATTGATATCATTAATATAGATCTATTTTAACTTTGATTTAATTGAGAGAAATCAAAATAAATAAATACATAATAGAGTAATAAAATGTTATATAATTATTGTATTACGTGTTTTTAATTTTTATTATTAAGATGAACTATTTTTTAATTTTTATGGATTTTAAATTTGTTGTACATAATTATAGCAATGTGTACAATATTTAAGGTTAGAATTTATTTTGATCTAAAGAAAGAGATAAAATACATAATACTTAGTCAAATTGAAGTGTTAGGTGAAATAATTACTACTTGATAGAACCAAATTGAACTGTTCATGAAAGGAATTACTACTATCAATGGAAAAATAGGTAATGTTGATGAACAAAAGACACATATTACTTATGATGTCAACATTGACAACTATAATTATAACATAGTGGATCGTCATTCCTTAAAAATATCATACAAACAATCCCATTCAAAAACTAACCAACAATGATCAAACCATTGAATTTGAAATCCTTCTTAGCATGAAAAACTAACCAACACTGCTCAGACCATTGAATTTGAAATCCTTCTTAGCGCGACAATTAAATGGATGCGACTTCATTCCTATTATGAGGTGCAACTGTTGGAAAATTGAGAGGGGGGTGAATCAGTATTACACAGTAATAATTAATTTCCTTTACCACGGTTTCTTTTAATAAAAATATGTTATTTACCAACAGTTAATCGTGCAATTCACAATACACAAAGATTTAATGTGGAAACCCAAATGGGAGAAAACCACAAAACATTCTTTATAAAATTTGTAAGCACCAACTTACAACAAACACCAATCAGAAATAATCTTTGCAGGCACCAACCTACAGGGAACACCAATCCTCATGCTAAGAAACAAATCATCTAATGGGAACCAACCCACAGAATTATTGTTCACAACCACCAACCTGTAGGAGACACCAATCTCCTTCCTTGCTCCACCTTTCCACCCTAAAAAATTTGCAATTCGTAGTTTGCTTAAGAAAACATCTCCAGTATGCTTCATCCTCTGTGTCATCAAACCTCAAATCATATTCATTTCTTCCACACTTTCGTATGAACCTCAGAGCCTCACTTCTTCACACCTCCTTCATCATGCACACACTTTCAAAACAATTGTTGCTTTCCAATTTATAGACCCCAATTCTTCAATAATTTGTCCTCATAATACAAACTGTACTTGTGAGGTCGACTCTAGATCTTCATAAAAAAAAAACTAGGCTCAAAATCCTTCAAAATTCCTTCCCTGTCTAACGCATGGGCTTGCTTACAGTTCTCAATTGCTCAGTAGTTGTTGGATCTTCCTTCAATTCAAATCTCAACCGTTAATCTTCTTGTTCCCCATTGAATCAATATAGTCTTACACAATGCCCCTTCAACGCTTAGTGGTTGTCCGATTTGGATCTCAGATTGATCTCATTATGTCCACATAACATAACTAGAACACACAATAACCATCTAATAGCTCCTAGATAAATCACAATCGTCAGAAATGGTCCTTGCACCACGTTTAATCTCAATTTTCGATCTGTTCCTGTGTTCAATGTTGATGTTTTGACAACATCGAGAAGATATTCTCCTAGATTTATAATTAATAATATAATGATTGATTATTAAATAATATATATAATAAGTAATGATAATAATAAATAGTTATTGATTATCCAAGGGACACATCTGTTCATGGATGGTCACCAAATGTTTTCTATATATAGAACACTCATCATTGTAATAATATATCTAATATATCAATCTATCATATATTATCTTATATCGAAAAATCAACATTCACTGGGTCACCGTGCTATCAGACCCCTGGGCCTTCACCATTTCATCCATGTGGATCATTCACGATTTTACACGTGTCACTCATGTGACCGCCCTTCTTCGTATACCTTGCATAAGCTGCTTAGGTGGGACCCATGTAGATATACAATTGTCATCGCATCTTGTTTGTGCATCAACCAATGGTCCAGATTGCTCCTTCGTCGAAGTCCCAATGTGCCCTCACACTCAAGCACTCCGATGGACGGTCAGATCTCCCCTTTATGGCTTCGATAGATCAACGATTCCTGTTAATTTTCTCGAGGTAATACTTTTCCCGAGGAAGGGAATATTCTTTGATGTTTTTTCTTCGGAGTGTAAATAACTCTGTTAACATTCCTCCTTTGATAGCTATGGATTTTCAACATGCAAA
Organism: Picea mariana; assembly: GCA_032191745.1. Lineage (NCBI taxonomy): Eukaryota > Viridiplantae > Streptophyta > Pinopsida > Pinales > Pinaceae > Picea > Picea mariana. Next base: position 129,338 of record JASDQU010107298.1, read on the forward strand.
TCGAAGCCAAGAACGAAATATTCTTCGATACCTTTATATCAAATTACTCTGTCAATGTTCCTCCTCTGATAGATATGGATTTTTGGCACACAAATCAAGACAAGGAATGAAATATTCTTCAATACCTTTATATTGGAGAGAAAATTACTTTGTCAATGTTCCCCCTCCGATGAACGGTCTAGATCTATTCGCAATAGCTCCGATAGATCAACAATTCATGTTAATTCAGAGTTTCAGAGTCCCTGTGCAACCTTTCACTCCGATGGATGGTCCAGATCTCCTCGCTATAGCTCTGATAGATCAACGATTCATGTTAATTCAGATTTTCCTTCATTGTCAGACTTCCTGTCACCTTTGTACATGGCCAAATATGCTTATGACACATGGTCTAGTAACTGGGTTACACTTTCCTACTTTCATGGCTCTATCTTGGTATTTATGTGGCACTGTACGAAGTCTGACACGTGATGATGTGAAATTTATTACCTACAACTTCTTTGTCTCACGTGTCCTTCACGTGGCCCCTTCTACGGGTGTTGGGTGTCGTGGCACTGATGTGGACATAACATGGCATCTAAGCTGGCTCACAATCATTCAGAGTCCTTCCCATCCAATCATCGATTCATNGCCACCTTCCAAATCCGTTGATCTGGTTCACTTCAACGTCAGCGATCAAGTCGTCATCGAAAATTTCTTTCAGCATGCTTGGGTATCGTCATCGACGATCACGAGACTTCCCACATTGGCGATAACTCATTGATGATCAAGTCATTTTCAGTGATCACGAGACTTCCCACATCAGTTGTAACTTGTCGGCGATCAACCTTTTAACGATATTGAGCCCCACTTTGAAACTTTCGCTCTGATAGAATGCTGCCACATGCCATCTTTCGGGTCCATTGATCTTGCTGTACTAAGGGATCATCCTCCACTGTTGATATTGTCGTCGATGATATTGAATTCATCGTCGTCGATGATATTGAAGTCATCGTCGTCGATCAAAAGGTCATCATAGTCGACGATTCTTAGAGGCTTCGTTCTGGGCGTAATAAAGCCCTGGCGATACCAATTTTTCAATGATACACCAACATCCATGATTCAATCTTAAGCGTCGATCTCTTGTGATCAACGATCATGATCCTTTCACGATCCTTGGACCTGACATCATAGTATTCCTACCTTTATCAACAACAATGGTTAGTCTCCACCTACTTGTGACATCAATGACATCCAAGGATTTCTACATTTGACATCAATGACAACACAATTTCCAACAATATCACCCTTTGTCATTGATGGCAACACATATTCTTAAACTAGTATGTGCAAGTCTCCTCTGTCTGCAAGTCTCCCAGTCTCCCCTTGTCTTGTTTCTCCCCCCCTTTGACATCAATGGAAAAGGGTTTCTATATTTGGTAATTTCTTCATCATAGCCAATAATCTTCTTGTCTTCTTGTAGGTCCCCCTAACACAATACTCTTCATTTTTCTTTGCAACCATATGCACTCTCCCCTTGATATTTTGATTCTACTGAGCTCTCAACAACTTTAAGCTAAACATTTCACTGAGAAATGGGAATGACTCCCATCTTCTGTCCAAGATACTCAAATGTATCCTTGGGTAGTGGTTTTGTAAATATGTCTGCTATTTGTTCCTTGGTAGGAACATAGTCCAACTTGACAATCTTATCATTTACGTGTTCCCTCATAAAATGATATTTGATTGGGATATGTTTTGTCTTTGAGTGCATCACTGGATTCTTTGAAATTCTTATAGCGATGATGTTGTCAGATAGTATCGAATTTAGCTTCATGTATTCTATTTGAATGTCTTGCGGTGTTTGTTTCATCTAGAGATTTTGTGTACAATAGGATGTTGTTGCAATGTACTCTACTTCTACTATGGACAATGAGAATGAAGACTGTTTCTTGCTTAGCAAAGATACTAAACTATTGCTCAAGAATAATTCTCCTCCACTCATGCTCTTCTTGTCATCAACACTGCATGCCCAATCTACATCAGTATATGTTGTTAGAGTAAATTCTTCTTCTTTTGGATACCATAGTCCAAAGTCCAAAGTACCCTTTAAATATCTAAATATTCATTTGACAACCTATGCATGTGTTTCCTTGGGTGTAACTTGAAATATTCCAAGTAGCCCTATTGCGTACATTATGTCTAGCCTTGAAGATGTCACATAAACGAGGCTATTGGTCATTGACCTGTACAGAGATTGATCAGTTTCCTTAGATGTGTCCTCCTTGCTAAGCTTACTTCCAGTGACCATGGGTGTGATGACAGGTTTACAATCTTCCATCTCAAACTTATTCAACATCTCTTTGATGTATTTGGTTTGAGAGATGAATATGCCTTTACTAGTTTGAGTAATATGTAGTCCCAAAAATAATGAAAATTATCCAAGCATCGACATCTGAAATTCTTTTTGCATTTATTCTACAAACTTTTGGCTTATTTCATCATTAGTACTCCCAAAGATAATATCATCCACATACACTACAATGATCAACATTTCCACATGATCTATTTTGATGTAGAGATTGATGTCTGTTGTTCCCTTTTTGAAACCTTGTTGCTACTGGTACTTGTTAAGTCTTGAGTACCATGCTATGGGTGTTGGATTTAAGCCATATAGTGCTTTCTTCAATCTTCAAATAGAGTCTTCATTTTCTAACAATAGGAACCCTTCAACTTGTTCTATGTACACTTCTTCCTCTAGATCACCATTCATGAATGATGACTTGACATCCATTTGATGTACTTTGAAATTCTTAAAGATTGCAAATGTCAAAAACATCCTAATGGCTTCTAACCTTGCAATAGGTGTAAAGTTTTCTTCAAAATCAATGCCTTCTACTTGAGCATACCCTTTATAGACCAGTCTTGCTTTATTTCTTACTATTTTTCCATCTTCATTCAACTTGTTCTTGAATACCCATTTGGTTCCAATCACATTTTTATCCTTGGGTCTTGGGACAAGATCCCAAGTCTCATTTTTCTCAATCTGATTTAACTCTTCTTCCATAGAATTCACCCAATGATGACCATTCTGAGCTTCTATAAAGCATTTAGGTTCTACTTGAGACAATAGGGAGAGATTGATCTGTTTCAAAATTATTTGCCATCCTTCTTGTCTAAGTTCTAGCATTCGTTTCACCAAGATTCAAGTTTTCCGGGTGATTATTTTGTACAAATATTGATGGTGTTTGTGTATCTTGGAGTTCTGCTTCTTATTTCCTTTCTTCTTCATTTTCTTGTTCTTCTTCCTCCTTTTCTTCTTCATTTGCTTGTTCTTCTTCATTTTATTGTTCTTGTTCTTCATGTTCATCTTCTTCTTCTTTAGTGTACTTGATTTCTTCATCTATTATGACATTAATGCTTTCAACAATATTCTATAGTCTTTTATTGTGACACCTATAGGCTTTGCTTCTTGATGAGTATCCAAGAAAGATTCCTTCATCTGATCTGAAGTCAAATTTTCCTAATTCCTCATTGTCTTGTTTGATGTAACACTTGCTCCCAAAAATTCTGAAGTGTTTGACAGATGTTGGTCGCCCTTTCCATAGTTCATAGGGTGTCTTGTCACTATTGATTCTGATCTGTCCTCTATTTAGGATATAGACAACTGTATAAACTGCTTCTCTCCAAAAATGGTTTGACAGACTTGCTTCATTTATCATCGTTCTAGCAATTTCTTGTACATGTCTATTATTACTTTCAACAACCCCATTTTGTTAAGGAGTTCTTGTTGTTGCATATTGTCTTTTTATTACATGTGATTCACAAAATTCCACAAACTCATTGGATGTGAATTCACCTCCATTGTCTGACCTTAAACATTTGATTTTCATCTTTGTCTCGTTCTCGACTAGATCTTTGAATGACTTGAAATTGTCAAATACTTCATATTTCTTTTTGAGGAAAGTAACCCAAGTCATTCTTGTATAGTCATCAATGAGTAACATGAATTACCTTTCTCCCTACAAAATTTTAGTCATTGATGGTCCACAAAGATGTGTATGTACAAGTTCCAAAGGCTTAGAACTTGCATATTCTTTTGTTTTAAAGTTCACCCTCGATTGTTTTCCATGCCGACATTGCTTACAAATAGTTCTTGAGGGTTTTATGATTTTTGGCATGTCTCTTACTGCTTGTTTGGTACTGATTTTTACCAGATTGTCAAAGTTCATATGACCCATTCTTTTGTGTCACAACCAACTTTCATCTATCTTATAAATCACTTTTCTCCATTGATTTCATTAAGAGCACATACATTATTTGGGGTTCTGATTCCTTTTGCTATCAGTTTTCCTAAGTCTTCTTTTCTGATCTCACAGTCTTGAGAGTTAAATATGAGATTGTGTCCTTGATCACACATCTGGCTTACACTAAGAAGATTATGTTTTAGATCTTCAACACACAACATTTTCTATCTTATCTTTTCCATTGTCAAGGTTGAGAGTGCCTTTTCCAACTATCTTCGATATGCCATTGTCTCCAAAGGTAACATTTCCCTCATTTTTCTTCAAGGTGATGAACATTTTTCTATCTCCTATCATATGACTAGAGCATCCACTGTCAATAACCCACTTATCCTTATTTTTCTGAGCATGGAGAGTTGCTTGAACAAACAAGGAAATTTATTTCTTCCACACTTTCGTACGAACCTCATAGCCTCACTTCTTCACACCTCCTTCATTGTGAACACACTTTCAAAACGATTGTTGCTTTGCAATTTATAGACCCCAATTCTTCAATAATTTGTCCTCATAATACAAACTGTGCTTGTGAGGTCAGCTCTAGATCTTCATCAAAATAAAATTGAGCTTGAATTCCTTCAAAATTCATTCCCTATCTAGCGCATGGGCTTGCTTACAATTCTCAATCGCTTAGTAGTCATTGGATCTTCCTTCAATTCAAATCTCAATTGTCAATCTTCTCGCTACCCATTGAATCAATATAGTCTTACGCAATGCTCCTTCAACACTCATTAGTCGTCTGATTTTGATCTCAGATTGATCTCATCCGTTGATCTCATTATGTCCACATAACATAACTACAACACACAATAACCTTCTGATCGCTCCTATTTAAACCACCGTTGTCAGATATGGTCCTTGCACCACGTTTAATCTTAGCCATCAATATGTTCCTATATTCACTGGGTCACCGGGATATTGAATCCCTAGGCCTTCACCTTTTCATCTGCATGGACCATTCACGGTTTTACATGTGTCACTGATGTGATCACCCTTATTTGTATACCTTGCATAAGCTGCTTAGGTGGGACTCATGTAGATCTATGGTTGTCATCGTATCTTGTTTGCACATTGACCAACGATCCATAACGCTCCTTCCTCGGAGTCCCATTGCGTCCTCACACTCAAGCACTCCGATGGAGGGTCATATCTCTCCGTTATGGCTATGATAGATCAACGATTCATGTTAATTTTCTTGAGATAACACTTTTCCTGAGGAAGGGAATATTCTTTGATGCTTTTGCTTTGGAGTGTAAATAACTCTGCCAGTGTTCCTCCTCTGATAACTATGGCTTTTAGGCATGCAAATCAAATCCAGGAACAAAATATTCTTCAATACCTTTATACTGGAGTACAAATTACTCTATCAATGTTCCTCTTCCAATAGCTATGGATTTTCGACATGCAAATCAAGACCAGGAATAGAATATTCTTCGATACCTTTATATTGGAGCGCAAATTAATCTGTCAACATTCCTCCTCTGATGAACGAACCATATCTCTTCACTATACTTCTGATAGATCAACGATTCCTGTTAATTCAGATTTTTGGAGTCCTTGTGAAACTTTGAACTCTGATGGATTGTCCAAATATTCTTTCTATAGCTCTGATAGATCAACGTTTCATGTTAATTCAGAGTTTCCTTCATCATTAGACTTCCTGTACGTGGCCAAATATCCTTATGACACATGGTCCAATCACTGGGATACACTTTCCTGCTTTCATGGTTCTGTCCTGGTATTTACATGGCATTGTATGAACTCTGACACATGGCATATGATGTGACATTTATTACCTGCAACTTCTTTGTCTCACATGTCCTTCACGTGGCCTCTTTTATGGGTGTTGGGTGTCGTGGCATTGACGTGGAAATAACATTGAATCTAAGTTGGATCACCATCATTTAGAGTCCTTCCCATCCAATCATCGATTCAGATTTATTCAGTATTTCTCTGATAGAATGCTTCTACATGCCACCTTATGAATATGTTGATTTGGTTCACTTCAACATCGACGATCAAGTTGTCTTCAACGATTTCTTTCAATAGGATTGGGTATTGTCGTTAGAAATAATGAGACTTCCCACATCGACGATAAATCGTTGGGGATAAAGTCTTTGTCAATGATAACGATACTTCCCACGTGGACGATAAATCATCGGCGATCAACCCTTTAACGATATTGGGCCCCACTTTGAAACTTCTGCTCTGATAGAATGCTTCCACGTTCCATCTTCCAGGTCCATTGATATTGTTATCCTAAGGGATCATCCTCCACCATTGATATCTTCATCGCTGATCTTGAATTTGTTGTCGATGATCTTGAGATGCTTATGTCGTTGATGATCTCAAGGTCATCGTTGTCGAAGATTCTTAGAGGCTTGGTTTTGAGCGTAATAAATCCATGACGATACCAATTTTCCGATGATACACCAACATCCATGATTCAATCTTATCCATCGATCTCTTGTGATCAATGATCACAATCCTTTCACGATCCTTAGGACTGGTATCACAGTATTCTTGCCTTCATCAATGACAATGGTCAGTGTCCCCCCTGCTTGTGACATTAATGACATTCAAGGATTTCTACATTTGACATCAATGACAACACAATTTCCAACAACAACAATACATATATATAAATTAGGGATGTAGTATGTCCATGACCATATATTACATAATAATTTCACAAATAATCAACCCAAGAAAATGCAAACATACCTTACACAATAGATTGAATGGTAAAGTTTATGTTTCAATATTTTCCATTAAACTCCAAAATTACCACTTGTACATTTCAATATCCATGTGAGTATCTCATAATGTTGTATCTACTTATTGTATGCATAAGGAAAATAAGCCTTTTATTTATACACAACTTTATTTATAGAGGTATCAACTAAAAATTATAATAAAATATGCAAGCCTATAATTTTTTATCTACTTGTTGTACAAATATGGAAAATAAGCCCTCTATTTTTACACAACTTTCCTTCTAGAGGTATCTCCTAAAATATATGATAAAATATGTAAAAATACATCAATAACTTATTTAAATACACCTATAAGGTCACATAAGAGGACCAATATGGAGAAACAATGACTAAGACAAATCCCCAAAGGTTCCATTAAGGCTTACACCAAAAGCTACATTCATAGGTGACGCTAGACAATATTACATGTCTTAACATCCCCCTTTAATATTTCCCATGGGCACAATAAAAAATACATAGAGAAGAGTAGGAGGAAGGTGAAATTACATAACATTTCCTCCTAATGTCAACTTCCTTCATCCCAAGAATAGATCTCAAATTTCACGAACATTTCCTCTGTTAAGCATTTGGTGAATATGTTTGTTATTTAATCTTCAATTATTTAAAAAATTAATTCAACTGTAACATCTTATACAATATCGTTGAGGTAGTGAACATCTAGGTCTACATGCTTAGTCTTCACATGAAACAAGATTATTTACTAATTGAGTAGCATCATGTTTGTCGCATATAATTTTGGTATCCTTCTTTTGATTAATATCAAACTCATAAAAAAATTATTTATCCACACTATTTCCTTTCTTGCTTCATTTACTACTCTATATTAATCATCACAAGAAGATAATGAAGTAGAATTCTTCTTCTTACTTCATGACCAATGTCAAGATGACACATATAATGTTTTTTTATACTTTATATCATTAGGATCATTATCCCAATTCGAATCTGTATAACGAATAAGTGAATTTTTCCACCATAAGCATAATGAAGCTCGTAGATATACTATTACCACCTCCATACCTCAAACATGAACAACTCAATTACCATATTTAGAATCCCAAACCATCAATCTTCACTTTCTTACAATAGTCCATACACCCATAGTTCATCCACATAAAATCCATAACCTCTTCCTTCTTTAGTAATGTTTTTATCCTTAATCACACCCACATAGAAAGTGTTTAGTTAACAAAATAGAAGCATGGCACATCATGCAATTTTTTATAAAAAATCATCATCAAACATCTTCAATATATTAATCTCCTCATTACATATACCTCCAAAAAATCAACACCCTCCAAAGAAATAGGTGATTCATCCTCCCTCACTGCCTTTATAGTAATCACAAAGATGTCTTGAATATACAATGTAATATTCCCATAGTTATTTGATGCAATTGACACCAAGCACTCAAAATAATCATGTTGAATCCTCACATTGGAACATACAATTGCCTCGTGAACCACCCTCATGATGTAATTACT
>JASDQU010107298.1:150155-160221 GCA_032191745.1 Picea mariana
TGTATTCATCATACACAAGTGCCATGCGTGGTCATGATTGCACCAAATTTAAATTTCGAATGATTTGTAATTTGGAGGTAAAATGAAATCGTATAAGAGATTTGATCAATGTCCAAGTCGAAGACTTGGACATTTGATTATAAAATGAATTTGTAAATTTAATTTGATCATAAAATGAATTTTAAAAATAGACCACTTAATTCATCACTTCAACGGACGTAATCAAACTCCAGTGATCATACCTGAACGAGATCGTGAAAATCACAGTTACAGTGTATACAATACCTTATCCAGTCCTCCATATGGAACTCCATATGGTACTCCATCCAGTCCCCTGTGTAGGTGAAAACTATCCAATAGTAAGCAGACATTCGCCCATATCACTCGGATTGGAAGATTTCTGGTAGGCATGGTGAACAAGAGCATGGATAGGATTGTAACATCCATTTTTAGTGCCTTTGTTATCGATATGTAATTGTTACAAGGAATATTTGAGTGTAAGTAGTCTTCCCTTGCATTAGATATAAACATAGATAAAAAATGCACAACAGGCTTATTAATTATACACACATAAAATTATGTCAGCAGTATAAAGCTTATCATGCCAATACAAACAACTGTTGATATAATAGCCTGAGATATTGTAAAAATACAATATGAAATAATTTGACAGAGATCTTACTTCCTTTTCTCATGGGCTTCCAATATAGATGGGCAATGTTTGGGTTTTTTTTGTTTTTTGTTTTAGCTCAGGAAACCCCTCCCCCACTCCTAAGTATTGTGACACTTCACAATCAAAGTTATAAGAAATCGGTCAATCCTCCCAATAGCCTAAGATTTATGGTTTCCAAGTGTAGAGATAAATTTCACACATTACCCTGACAAGACAATTAAAAATATGGCCCCACTTGTAGGATAGAACATCCTACATATGGTTAAGAAGAGGTAGGTGAGAGATTCTTAAGATTGTCTTAAAGTTAGTTCCCAATGGAAGATTGATGGGGTTCATTTACCTTTGCTTAACCATCCATACTTATTTTCATCCTTGCCTACAAGTAGTGTCGTACATTAGGACAAGTTTTAAGATCAATAATTTTATTTATTGTTTGTCAAATCATCACCCTCTCTAGATAGAATTCCCTGCTACCATCAAGCTTGTTCAGTACTCCGATGGGTTTACCTAGTCATACCATAGACCGGTACCCGCTGCCAGTAGACCTATTCAGTTTCTTGACAGGTTAGCCTCTTACACGCTTTTACAACAGAGACTGGTCCTTACCACCATCTTTAAGATTTGTATATGAATGTTTCTTTTTGCAAGGAGATGGGGAGGCAGCTCTGATAATATTTTTTATAGACTGGGATGGTATTTGAGTTAGAGGATGATTCTTATTTATGCATTCCTTATAGATTGTCCTGATGTAAATGATACTTAAGTGGGCGTAGCCAATTTGAAGATATGGTATAGTCAAGCATTTTTAATGTTTAGTGGATGGTACCATTGGAAAATAACATAAAGGTATATATAGTCCCTACTCACTTTCTTCTGTTTGAAGTTATATTGATGTTTCCATGGTTAACTGCTAGTCAGAACTTCTTTCTACTCTTTCATAAAGATGCTTTACACACCTACTCGTGGTTATGGGGGAATTGTACTAGTAACCTCTAGGTTTGATAAGAAAAAGTGTCACTTCCTTATGTCCTCTAGTGGTGGAGGTTATGAGCCACTGCCATGAAATATGCATTGAGAGAAAGGAAGATAGAAATCTTGTAAAATGGCTAATTTAAAGCAAATAGTTTCTAATCATAATAAAATATTCATTGTTCAATTAGTGCTCAAGAAGACAACAGAGTTTAAATATAGCAACATCTTCTTTTGAAGTAAAATACTTCCCTTTATGTCTCCTTGGAGTTGTCCACTTGTTGTTAGATGAATACCTGTAAAAAGTTTCTAAAAATGTTTGTCAACAACCACACTCTAAAATATTTACATATGTACAATCAAAAATCAAAATGTTTCAAGAACAGGGGGAAGGAGAATAAACTTCCCCATCCACCAAGGCCAATGCCTTGTCAGCTGACATGACATGTATAAAATCTTCTTTAGAAATGGGCTTGTGGTAAAGTTTAAGTCTGTGTCTATTCAATACAAAAGAGACTTGTCCATCATCAATTTTTTTTATCTTTACAAACCCATTATCAAACATGGTAACTACCTCATAAGGACCCAACCACTGAGTGGTAAGTTTACCTTTAAAAGTTTTAAATCTTGAATCAAACAATAGAGCCCAATCCCCAGGTTGAAATTGTTTCTTTTTAATGAATTTATCATGCCATTTGCTTCTATGGTTTTGAACTAAGATTGTCCTTTGGATAAAATCCTATCTAATTTCATCCAATTCATTCAATTGTAGGACTCGTTGTTTTTATGCATCATCTAAATTTAATCCCAATTGTGCAACAATACAAAATGTTCTTACTTGGAATTCAATCGGTAAGAGTACTTGTTTTCCATAAACTAGTTCGTACAAGGTATGTCCAGTGGTGTTTCTCCATGTGGTACGATATGCCCACAAAGCTTCTGGAAGTCTATCAACCCAATCTCTATGGTGTAGTTGGACAGTTTTGGTTAGGATATTTTCCAATACTTTGTTTGTTGACTCCACTTGGCCATTATCTTGTGGGTGGTATGGAGAGGACTTACGATGCTTTATCCCATGTTTTTCTGTTAATTCCTTCATCAGCTTAGAAGTAAATTGTGTACCCTGGTTCGTGACAATCTCACGAGGAACACCGAAGTGGGTAAAAATATCTTTATAAATAAACTCAACAACAGACTTTTCAATAGCCCTAAACAAGGCTTTTGCCTCTACCCACTTAGTGACATAATCTATGAAAACAAGAATATAGTTCTTCTTACGAGACATGGGGGAAATTGGTCCTACAAAATCAAGGGCCCATTTCTCAAAAGGTTATATCATAACCTAGGTACCTAAGGGCATCTCATCAGCCAATGTGGGCCTTCCTATTCTCTGAAAACTATCGCAACTTCTCACATATTTGGCAACATTCTTAAAAATGCTAGGCCAATAGTAACCTGAATGTAAACCTTATATGTTGTACGTTTATCAGAAAAAATTCCACCACATGGTCCATCATGACAACTTCATAGTATTTCTGCTATCTCATCTTCTCGGACACATCTACAAATAATCAAATCTGGTCCAGTACGGAAAAGGTCATGGCCAACCCAGGATTAGTTAGCATTGTGTTATAATTCGACGCTTTTCATGAGGTGATAAATGAGCTGGTAATTTTCTAGTAGCTAAATAATTTTCCATATCTGCAAACCATGGAGTGTTTACGGAGATGGCGAAGAGATTCTCATCTGGAAAATTATCATCAACATGAATACTATCACCTTCATGATTATTGCGAGAAAGAAAGTCAGTGACTAAATTCTCTTTTCATGGTCGGTCAAGGACAGTGATATTAAACTCTTGTAATAAAAGGAGCCACCTAGTTACTCTACCATTGGTGATTGGTTTGTTCATGATAAATCTAATGGAAAAGTGATATGTATGTACAAATACTTCATATCCTGTGATATAATGACGAAATTTGTTGATGGCATGGACAACTTCTACGAATTATTTCTCAGTGACTGTATAGTTTATCTCAATAGGAGTCAAGTTCTTACTCACAAAGTAAATGGCATAGGATTGTTGGTCTTCTTTTTTTCCTAACACTCCTCCTGTTGCAGTATCACAACCATTAATGGATATATGAAATGGAAGGGCCCAATTGGGTCCCCTAAGAACTGGTGTTACAGATAATTTAGCTTTTAGAGTTTTAAATGCGGTTTGAAAATGGTCAGTCCAAAGAAAGTCAACATCTTTTGTAAACAATACAAACATTGGTGCGACAATCTTTGTAAAATTCTCAATGAATCTCCGATAATATCCTACATGTCCAAGAAAGCTTCACACCTCCTTTTGAGTCTTTGGAGGTGGGAGTTTGACAATTACCTCAAACTTAGCAGGAACCAATTAATCTCTTTGGACAAAACATGATGCCCTAAGACTACTCCTTCAGTCAATTTTTTTTAACATTTCTCATGACTTAAGGATAAATTCATCTCTTGACATCTAATGAGAACTTTCTTCAGATTATCTAGGGCTTCTTGAAAAGTGTTACCATATACTGTAAAATTTTCCATATACACTTCCACATAGTCATGAATGAGATCAACAAATATTCCTAATAATGATTGCTGGGATGTGGCGGGAGCAATACACAGACCAAATGGTAGGACCCTATAAGCATAAGTGCCCCAAGGAAAAGAGAAATTAGTCTTGTCCTGATCCTCATGTGTGATTAGAATTTGATTGTATTCGCTATACCCATCAAGGAAAGAAAAGTATCGTTTTCCTGACAAGGTATCCAAGACTTGGTCAATGAAGGGAAGAGGAAAATAACCCTTAAGAGTGGCCTTATTAAGTTCCCTAAAGTCAACACAAATTCTCCAGTTTCTGGTTACTTTCTTTGGAACCACTACAAGTGGGGATACCCATTTGCTGTTAGAAATTGGATAAATAAAACCAACATTCAATAGTTTATGTATTTCTTCCTTTACTATATCTTTTAATGTCACATTAATCCTTCTTTGAGGTTTCCTAATAGGTGTTACTTCTGTCTGGGTATATATATGATGAATGCATGTGTCGATGTGTATACCCCTCATATCGGTATATTCCCAGGAAAATGCTCCTGATTTGTCTTTAAGGACATTCACTAATTGTTCTTGTTGGTCTGCATCTAGTCCGAAATTGACATGTAAGAATTTTCCCGAACTAAGCTCATAAGGCATGGTGTATGATATGGCAAATTCATCAATCTCAAAGATAAAAGATGTTGAAGAAAAAATTCATGGGTCCATTTGTTCTTGAAATTCTTCACCAAACATATACTCAAATTGGGGAAAAGATTGAGGAAAATCAACACATGTGATTGCAAAAATAAATTGATTTAGCACATTCTCTATTGTTTGCTCCTGAAGTGCCTAGAAGTGATCACTAGGCAACACAGGTTCTTCCCAGTTTTCATTCTCATATGGAAATTCAAGCCACCATAAATTCTCTATAACAGCTTGAGCTGGTGGGTATATGGTAAGTTTCTTCATATAAAGTCCATTAGAGATAGTCATTTCACCTTCTCTGTAGCCAATAAATGCATTGGTTGTGGCCAACCAAGGTCTTCCCAAGATAACGGGATGCCCCTTAGCAGGATCCTTGGCATGAATGACAAGCAAGTCTACCGAATATTCCCATGTGACTACAATATCATCCAAGATTCCTTCAGGTAAAACTTTTGTCTTACCTGCTAATTCCAAAATAGTTGGGGTAGGTCTAAGGAAGTGTTTCAGCTGTAATTCTTCTAAGGTAGTGACAGTCATAACATTAATGGCTGCCCCTAGGTTTATGAGAGTATTTCCAATAGGAATACTATTAATGGTTATTGTTACTACGAGATTCCATGTATTTGCATACTTTGTGACCCTAGGCTACTCTAATATGTACTCAGACAACTCTTTGATCAGATGTACTGTTGGAGGATCCTTTTGTTTCCTACCTAGATTTTTGATACACAATTCCTTGATTACCTTAATGTAAATTGGAATGTCCTTTATGGCTTGTAATAGGGGAATTTTGACACAGATATTCTTTAATTCATTTATAATGTCAAATTCTGGTCAAATCATTGGTTTTTCAATTGCTAATCTCTCTGGATAGGGAGGGGTTTTTGTAGCTTGCAAGGGTTCGCTTCGAGGAAGCCTTTTTTCTTGATATTTGGGACTAATAACATCTTCCCACTTAGTGTCACCCGTTGATTGGTCGGGAATATCATCTATTCTTCCTCCCAGATGACTACTGAAGGCTTTTGTCTATCCAGAACTTTCCCCGACCTTAGTTGAATCTCATGTAATGGAACAGGAGAAATAACATATGTCAGGAAAGTTTGTAGCTCAACATTATGAAGATGTTGAGTTGGTTTATTATTCGGGTTAGGAACCGGTTGTGATGGTAATAATGTTGGTCTTGGGGAATTTTCATTTTGAAATTGCTGAGGTTTTTGTGGAATAGGAGGCAAAGGTGGAGGGACAAAAAATGGAAAAATTTGTTGGATGTTTGGTGGAAATTTTGGGTAAGGATGAGTGGGCATAGGAACAGGTAGAATTTGAGTATTTCCCTAGGTATGTCCTCCCCTCCATCCTTGTAGCCAAGGATGGTGTGAAGCATACCGGGGAGACCTATGTTGCCAATTTGGTGAGTTCCATTGTTGAGGTTTTTGGTAATAAGGTGGAGCTTGAGGTGGTGGATCCTGGTACATAGGATGACTCCTAGGCTGCCATGGCCTTCTAGGTGCATAAGAAGATTCTCCAGAATCCCCACTTTTGTAAATGGCTAATAAACTGGGAAGTGGTGGGCATTTTTCAGTTGGATGATCTTCAATACAAAAGCCACAAACTGAAATGTTGTCTAATGGGCATTCCCTTGAGGAATGCTTCCTCCTGGACCTTGGACAAAATATGCACATTGCTACATTCTCTTCCTCCTGTTTCTTCTTGATCTTTAAGGTGTCCAATTGGGAACCTATTGTACTTAAAATATCAGTTTTAAAGTTCTCCAACAAGTTTCCTATTTCTATCCTTGTAATCCCACCAGAACTAACTCCTTTTGAGTTTCTACTATAGGGATCCTGAACACCCTTTCCAGTTTTAGCCCTACTTCTCGAGTATTTTCTACACATATCATAGATCTTAGTGAATGGTTTATGGGAGACGTCTCCTGATGCCACCAGGTTAAGTGTTTCCAAATATTCTTCCAAAATCCCTTTAAGAAAAAAAGTTCTAATTGCATCATCTGGAAGGTCATGATATTTCGATTTTTGTGAAGTATAGGAAAATTGTTCCATGTAATCTTCAAGACTCTCGTCTTCTAATTGTTGAATTTTAAAAATATCATTACGAGAATCTTTATATTTGCAATAGTCTTGGTATTTCTTAAGGAATATGGTCTTCACATCTTCCCAAGATTTGATACTAGACTCTCTTAATGCCATGAACCATCTAAGTGCATAATCTTTAAGAATGGCAAGAAATAGTTTTAATTTTTGAGCATCTTGTAAGTAGTTATAACTTCTGCACAAGATGTCAAACTCAAAGAGGAAAGTGTCTGGGTCCTCACTGCTCTTACCATAAAAGGTAGGTAGTGTAGAGAGTGGAATGTTCTTCATGTTAACATTTTGTATGGTATCCAAAATTGGAAACCCAAAAGTGTTTTTTGTCTGGTTTCCTACTTCTTCTCCCTCATCATGTCTCACATGGTTGTGATCCTCCTGATCATCCATACTGATATGATTCCCAAAGAGAGAATACCTTAATGGTTTTATCCTTGGAGATAATGAGGCTTCCCAAGGTTCTTTTTCAGGAAATATATTCCTACGATAGGAAGATTTACCTACTATTTGGATGTCAGGGATTTTGCTTGATCCTGTTGAAATTATTGGTTCAAAAGTTGTTGTTTCAACTTGGGACACAACTATATTTGTTGAACTTCCAAAGAGGGCTTTCACCTGTTCAAGGTCAATGATATCTACAAAGTTAGAATCCCCTGATGGTGGTAAAAATTCAAAGGTTGTGTTGGTTGGTTCTGATGAGGGTTCGAGTGGTTTTACCTCTTGTCATACTATTGTTGATGTCTCAATTTTATGCTCTATGGTTTCCCCAGTTTTGGTCTCTTCTGAAACTTTTTTAGCTATTTGGATTGAGCTATCCCCTACTTGAACTTTCCGATACCGTTCTACAAAGTTTATAGATGGAATGTTCCTTCCTCCAAAAAGGTTAGAAGGAACCTTGGTTGGAAGTTTTGGATTGGTTTTGATATATATACCCTTTGGGTCCCTAGGTTTGTTCATGAAAGCGATAAAAAAAGAAATCTATCATTGGGTTTGGGGGAACCTTCTATAACAGATGCACAGTTTCTTACCTCTCGTCTTAAAGTCCCCCCGAAACTAAACTAGTACTAATGCTCAGAAATATTCTACTTCCTAATTGTTTTCTACCTTTAGACAACTCCTCGACAACAACGCCAAAAATGAAGGGTAAACTATATGTACTAATTTCCCTTAATTAAATTATTGACCAGGGTATGTAGACTTAGAGTTGTGACACAGTATGAGTCAAGGAATAAAGGAAAACTAACGAAAATATTAACTAGCCAAGAGAATGGTTTACCCTAAGGATCAACACTCTATTTCAATCTACACTTATATTTTAAAAGATGATGTAAACGACTCTAAAAATTTATTTGAACAATATACTTTATCTTAGATATACAAAGCAATCTTTAACTACAAAATAGTGAGCTTATTGATCTAAATGAATAACCCTTCAAAAGCAATCTATAACTTATGAACAATGAGGTGATTAGTCTAAGTAAGCAACTCTTTGAATGAGCAAGCAATCCATCACAATTAATTCCTCAAACTGAACTTTATTCTTAAAGTATATCTTCAAAAACTCACAATTACTTTTATCCTACAAGAAATAAACCTTATCTTTACACTAATTTGCCTAACTGAAAGGAAAGAGCATTGTGACAATATTCAAATGTAATGGTTATGTCTACGGTGGTGAATTATGTCACCATGGCATCTAATCACTACTGACAATTCAAATGGAATCAATTTGATGCAAACCTCTACAGAGAAATGCAGAGTATGGATAAGACAATCTATGGAGAGCTTTGCCATTATGAAGATATCAATGCATGTTCCTAGATTTAATACAGTATATAAACATTGTGCCAAAATAAATATTATTCTATCACTCTGATGTTGGAAGTAAAGTAAGCAATTTCTGCAAATCTATACAAAGTAACCAAAATTCATAACTTAATGAAGTAATCTACATTTAAGGGCACTTCCTAATTAATCACTCTGTGAAATAATCTACTATTCATGAAACAGGGAAATATTGCACAATTAGGTAGATTATGAACATATATATATTCATTAAGAAAACACAACCTGCATGAAGAAATGTTAGATGGTTGAGTATAGATAATTAAAAGGACAATTGTGAATACTCTGTAATAGAAATACAACTCCAGGGAGCAACCTACAAATTATAAAGAGATATACACAGTAGTAAAACTTCAACAATCAACCTATAAATAAAAGTTAGATGCGAAATTGCAAATGTACAACAATATAAACAAGCTACCTAGACCACTAGTGGGCCCCCCAGACAGTCATGGCGCTACTCCAACGTTAGATGCAATCACAAACTCAACATATCATTCATATTAACATAAAACATAGTTTTTACAGAGCAAGTTAAACTCAAACTCAGACTTGAGTCATTGCACCCAATCATGATTGTGTGGCATGTTCTAACAAAGGAAAATCTTGTGTACAAGTGATGAATTTGATTCTTAGTGTGGAAGTGGTAGGACATAACTCCTCATGAGGAGTCTACATTGAGTGGTAACACAAAAATCGTAAGTTGGGTAAGTAATTGTAATGACTACAGGTCAACTCATATAGTTTAATATCCTATACATGGGATCGACCATATCAAACCCACCATCTTATGTAAATTCTCTTCCCTTAAATGCTCAAATTGAGTACCATATATTAAATGAGTGCACTATGTAAATGAGCTTTGGGAATGGTAAGGAATCCCATGTGGATTCATGTTATGGATTTTATATATAGTTGTAAAGTAAATACAATGTATTATAAGTCTAGTTCATTATAAGACCAACGACTAGAATTAGAGTATGATAGGGATTCACAATTCTTAATATATATAAATTACATGCAAGCTTGGAAAACTATATGTAGTTTATGTAATATACATGATATATGGACTTGTGAATGCTAGTAATAAAAATAAGGGTAAAAATGTAGATATGCTCTTACAATATAATATTATAAGGTTGCGAGAAAACATAACAGAACTAACCCTTATTAATTGGAAGCCTTTGTGTGAAGTATTCAT
>JASDQU010107298.1:172323-183078 GCA_032191745.1 Picea mariana
ATTTCTTCCGTGAAAATTGTCCAAGTGACAAGTGATTTGTGAGAACAAAGCCATCGATACCATACAAATTGATTATGTTCTAAATATAAATAAGCAATTCGTACCTTTTGTGTATGTGGCACATTATGGAGATCAAAGAATTGCTCCATCTGAAGTATCCATGTGATTGGGTCCTTGCCATCAAACTTCGCCATATCAATCTTAGGAACGTGGTTGGTCTTCAAACCAAAGTTAGAGTTTCTCCATTCTTGATTCACCTTCCTTGTGTCCTCATCATGAATTTCATGGGATGCATTTTCACTTTCAGGTGTTTTCTCTGTTACGAAATTGTCCAATACTTCCATGATCTCCCCTTCTAAACCCTCCATCATCTCTTGTAGTTCATCTTTTGTTACTATCTTCTTTTGTAAATCATTTATGTCCCTGCACATTTCTTCACCTTCATCAAGAGTCCAAGTAGGATTGTCTGGAGGCTTATTTGGTGTAGAAGTTCCCTTTTTGGGTGGCATGTTGGCCAAGTATCACTTTTGAACCTTGATTTTGAGGTGGTTCTGCTAGACAATATTTATTTTGTTGTATCTCCCAAGTTTCGGCCCTTTTGGGTATAAAACTTTCTTTTATGTAGTTCTCTAATATTTCTTCTCTGCAATGCCACAGGTCTGATCAAAATTAAATGTGCCAAGTGGAATTTATAGTAACTTCCCCACAACTTGCCGATTTTTGGCCTTTCCAAGATATCTCACTTGTATAGCGTTCCCCAGACACAATAATTGATATAAAATTATGAAACTTGCACCATAAATGCTACAGACTGTCCACGATCCAATGATACCAGTCCCACTCCATTTGGATACTCTAGGAAGAAGTTATGATTGTTTTACCTGGAACACCTTCTTGAGACTAGTCAATAGGACTAGTCAGATACCCTATCTTACACAAGGTGTATATACAAATTTAAGATGACCCTGAAGCTTAACGTTTTACCATAGATACCTTACTAATGTTTCTAAATAACCTCCAGAGTTCAGGGTCTAAAATGTTACAGAAAATGTTTTAGAGCAAAAATTCCGCAATGACTTAGTTCATGATGATTCCAGAACTCTATCTTGTACATGCTATATTTCCGAGAGTATAAGGCCCCAAGAGCTGAATTTTGAACCCAACGTACCTTGATCCGTCTACTAAATATCCCCCAATCCGTTCCTTTTGAAATGTTGTATAAAAAAAGTTATAGTGAAAATTTCAAGGTGTCTCAGATGTAGCAGCGAAACCCCAAGACCTTGAGCTCTGATACCATATGTTAAGAACCAAATATCAATGTATTATAGAAAAACCTTAGAAAAAGTACTCAACGCCTTGAAAAAGAGATAATTTCAGATAATAAGCCTCTTCGAGGGGGAAACCTCCTTTTACCCCACTTAAATGTTCAAGTACAAGATGATTCAAAATGAAAATGTCTTCTTGGTATATATAGGAGACTAGGAGGTATAATTACAACTAATGCCCTAAAGCCAACATAAACAAAATAACATTACTAATATAATATGCCCTAATTAAGGGGTAATGAGCCAATATTAGGGCTTAACATTTACTCACCTACTCATGGTTATGGGGGAATTGTACTAGTAACCTTTAGGTTTGATAAGACAAAGTGTCACTTCCTTATGTCCTCTAGTGGTGGAGGTTATGAACCACTGCCATGAAATATGCCTTGAGAGAAAGGAAGATAGAAATCTAGTAAAACGGCTAATTTAAAGCAAATAGTTTCGAATCATAATAAAATATTCATTGTTCAATCGATGCTCAAGAAGACAACAAAGTTTAAATATAGCAACATCTTCTTCTGAAGTAAAATAATTCCCTTTTTGTCTCCTTGGAGTTGTCCACTTGTTGTTAGATGAATACCTGCAAAAACTTTCTAAAAATGTTTGTCAACAACCACACTCTAAAATATTTACATATGTACAATCAAAAATCAAAATGTTTCAAGAACAGGGGGAAGGAGAAGAAACTTCCCCATCCACCAAGGCCAATGCCTTGTTGGCTGACATGCCATGTATAAAATATTCTTTACAAATGGGCTTGTGGTAAAGTTTAAGTCTGTGTCCATTCACTACAAAAGAGACTTGTCCATCATCAATTGTTTTTATATTTACAACCCCATTACCAAACATGGTAACTACCTCATAAGAACCCAACCACTGAGTGGTAAGTTTACCTTTAAAAGTTTTAAATCTTGAATCAAACAATAGAGCCCAATCCCCAGGTTGAAATTGTTTCTTTTTAATGAATTTATCATGCCATTTGCTTCTCTGGTTTTGAACTAAGATTGTCCTTTGGATAAAATCCTGTCTAATTTCATCCACTTCATTCATTTGTAGGACTCGTTGTTTTTATGCATCATCTAAATTTAATCCCAATTGTGCAACAATACAAAAGGTTCTTACTTGGAATTCAATCGGTAAGAGTACTTGTTTTCCATAAACTAGTTCATATGGGGTATGTCCAGTGGCGTTTCTCCATGTGGTACGATATGCCCACAAATCCTCTGGAAGTCTATCAGTCCAATCTCTATCATGTAGTTGGACAGTTTTGGTTAGGATAGTTTCCAATACTTTGTTTGTTGACTCCACTTGGCTATTATCTTGTGGGTGGTATGGAGAGGACTTACGATGCTTTATCCCATGTTTTTCTATCAATTCCTTCATCAGCTTAGAAGTAAATTGTGTACCCTAGTCCATGACAATCTCATGAGGAACAACGAAGCGGGTAAAAATATCTTCATAAATAAACTCAACAACAGATTTTTCAGTAACCCTAAACAAGGATTTTGCCTCTACCCACTTAGTGACATAATATGTGCAAACGAGAATATAGTTCTTCTTACGAGACGTGGGGGAAATTGGTCCTACAAAATCAAGGGCCCATTTCTCAAAAGGTTCTATCATAACCTGGGTACATAAGGGCATCTCATCAACTGATGTGGGCCTTCCTATTCTCTGAAAACTATCGCAACTTCTCACATATTTGGCAGCATCCTTAAAAATGCTAGGCCAATAGTAACCTGAATGTAAAACCTTATATGTTGTACGTTTATCGGAAAAGTTTCCACCACATGCTCCATCATGACAACTTCGTAGTATTTCTGCTATCTCATCTTCCCGGACACATCTACGAATAATCAAATCTGGTCCAGTACGGAAAAGGTCATGGCCAACCCAAGAGTAGTTAGCACTTTGTGTTATAATTTGACACTTTTCATGAGGTCATAAATGAGCTGGTAATTTTCTAGTAGCTAAATAATTTTCCATATCTGCAAACCATGGAGCGTTTACGAAGACGGCGAAGAGATGCTCATCTAGAAAACTATCATCAACACGAATACCATCAAATTCATGATTAACGCGAGAAATAAAGTCAGCTACTAAATTCTCTTTCCCTAGTCGGTTAAGGACAATGATATTAAACTCTTGTAATAAAAGGAGCCACCTAGTTACTCTACTATTGGTGATTGGTTTGTTCATGAGAAATCTAATGGAAAAGTGATATGTATGTACAAATACTTCATATCCTGTGATATAATGGCGAAATTTGTTGATGGCATGGACAACTTATAAGAATTATTTCTCAGTGACTTTATAGTTTATCTCAATAGGAGTCAAGTTCTTACTCACAAAGTAAATGGCATAGGATTGTTGGTCTTCTTTTTTTCCTATCACTCCTCTTGTTGTAGTATCAGAGGCATTAATGGATATATGAAATGGAAGGGCCCAATTGGGTCCCCTAAGAATTGGTGCTACAGATAATTTAGCTTTTAGAGTTTCAAATGTGGTTTGAAAATGGTAAGTCCAAAGAATGTCAACATCTTTTGTAAAAAATCCAAACATTGGTGAGACAATCTTTGTAAAATTCTTAATGAATCTTTGATAATATCCAACATGTCCAAGAAAGCTTCACACCTCCTTTTGAGTCTTTGGAGGTGGGAGTTTGACAATTACCTCAATCTTAGTAGGATCCACTTTAATCTCTTTGGACAAAACATGATGCCCTAAGACTACTCCTTCAGTCAAAAACAATTTACATTTCTCATGACTTAAGAATAAATTCATCTCTTGACATCTAATGAGAACTTTCTTCAGATTATATAGGGCTTTTTGAAAAGTGTTACCATATACTGTAAAATCGTCCATATACACTTCCACATATTCATGAATGAGATCAACAAATATTCCTAATAATGCTCGCTGGGATGTGGCGGGAGCATTACACAGACCAAATGGTAGGACCCTATAGGCATAAGTTCCCCAAGGACAAGAGAAAGTAGTCTTGTCCCGATCCTCATGTGCGATTAGAATTTGATTGTATCCGCTATACCCATCAAAGAAAGAAAAGTATCGTTTTCCTGACAAGGTATCCAAGACTTGGTCAATGAAGGGAAGAGGAAAATAATCCTTAAGAGTGGCCTTATTAAGTTCCCGAAAGTCAACACAAATTCTCCATTTTCCGGTTACTTTCTTTGGAACCACTACAAGTGGGGATACCCATTTGCTGTCAGAAATTGGATAAATAAAACCAACATTCAATAGTTTATGTATTTCTTCCTTTACTATATCTTTTAATGTCATATTCATCCTTCTTTGAGGTTGCCTAACAGGTGTTACTTCTGTCTGGGTATATATATGATGAATGCATGTGTCAGGGTGTATACCCCTCATATCGGTATATTCCTAGGAAAATGCTCCTGATTTGTCTTTAAGGACATTCACTAATTGTTCTTGTTGGTGTGCATCTAGTCCAAAATTGACATGTAGGAATTTTCCCAGACTAATCTCATAAGGCATGGTGTATGATATGGCAAATTCATCAATCTCAAAGATAAAAGATGTTGAAGAAAAAATTCATAGGTCCATTTGTTCTTGAAATTCTTCACCAAACATATACTCAAATTAGGGAAAAGATTGAGGAAAATCAACACATGTGATTGCATAAATAAATTGATTTAGCACATTCTCTGATGTTTTCTCCTGAGGTTCCTAGAAGTGATTACTAGGCAACACAGGTTCTTCCCAGTTTTCATTCTCATATGGAAATTCAAGCCCCCATAAGTTCTCTATAACAGGTTGAGCTGGTGGGTATATGGTAAGTTTCTTCATAGAAAGTCCATTAGAGATAGTCATTTCACCTTCTTTGCAGCCAATAAATGCATTGGTTGTGGCCAACCAAGGTCTTCCCAAGATAACGAGATGCCCCTTAGCAAGATCCTTGGAATGAATGATAAGGAAGTCTACCAAATATTCCCATGTGACTACGATATCATCTAAGATTCCTTCAGGTTAACTTTTGTCTTACCTGCTAATTCCAAAATAGTTGGGGTAGGTCTAAGAAAGTGTTTCAACTGTAATTCTTCTAAGGTAGTGATAGTCATAACATTAATGGCTTCCCCCAGGTCTATGAGAGTATTTCCAATAGGAATATTATTAATGGTTATTGTTACTACGAGATTCCATGCATTTGCATACTTTGTGACCCTAGGCTACTCTGATATGTACTCAGACAACTCTCCGATCAGATGTACTGTTGGAGGATCCTTCTGTTTCCTACCTAGATTTTTGATACACAATTCCTTGATTACCTTAATGTAAATTGGAATGTCCTTTATGGCTTGTAATAGGGGAATTTCGACAAAGATATTCTTTAATTCATTTATAATGTCAAATTATGGTCAAATCATTGGTTTTTCAATTGCTAATCTCTTTGGATAGGGAGGGGGTTTTGTAGCTTTCAAGGGTTCGCTTCGAGGAAGCCTTTGTTCTTGATATTTGGGACTAATAACATCTTCCCACTTAGTGTCACCCATTGGTTGGTCGGGAATATCATCTTATTCTTCCACCTAGATGACTACTGAAGGCTTTTGTCTATCCAGAACTTTCCCCGACCTTAGTTGAATCTCATGTAATGGAACAGGAGAAATAACATATGTCAGGAAAGTTTGCAGCTCAACATTATGAATATGTTGAGTTGGTTTATTATTTGGGTTAGGAACCGATTGTGCTGGTAATAATGTTGGTCTTGGGGAATTTTCATTTTGAAATTGCTGAGGTTGTTGTGGAATAGGGGGCAAAGGTGGAGGGACAAAACATGGCAAAATTTGTTGGATGTTTGGTAGAAATTGTGGGTAAGGATGAGTGGGCATAGGAATAGGTGGAATCTGAGTATTTCCCTAGGTATGTTCTCCCCTCCATCCTTGTAGCCAAGGATGGTGTGAAGCATACCAGGGAGACTAGTTTTGCCAATTTGGTGAGTTCCACTGTTGTGGTTTTTGGTAATAAGGTGGAGCTTGAGGTGGTGGATCCTGGTACATAGGATGACTCCTAGGCTGCCATGGCCTTCTAGGTGCATAAGAAGATTCTCCAGGATCCCCACTTTTGTAAATGGCTAATAAACTAGGCAGTGATGGGCATTTTTCAGTTGGATGATCTTTAGTACAAAAGCCACAAACTGAAATGTTGTCTAATGGGCATTCCCTTGAGGAATGCTTCCTCCTGCACCTTGGACAAAATATGCACATTGCTGCATTCTCTTCCTCATGTTTCTTCTTGATCTTTAAGGTGTCCAATTGGGAACCTATTGTACTTAAAATATCAGTTTTAAAGTTCTCCAACAAGTTTCCTATTTCTATCCTTGTAATCCCACCAGAACTAACTCCTTTTGAGTTTCTAGTATAGGAATCCCGAACACCCTCTCTAGTTTTAGCCCTACTTCTTGAGTATTTTCTACACATATCATAGATCTTAGTGAATGGTTTATGGGAGATGTCTTTTGATGCCATCATGTTAAGTGTTTCCAGATATTCTTCCAAAATCCCTTTACGAAAAAGAGTTCTGATTGCATCATCTGGAAGGTCATGATATTTCGATTTTTGTGAAGTATAGGAAAATTGTTCCATGTAATCTTTGAGACTCTCATCTTCTAATTGTTGAATTTTAAAAATATCATTACGAGAATCTTTATATTTGCAATAGTCTTGGTATTTCTTAAGGAATATGGTCTTCATATCTTCCCAAGATCTGATACTAGACTCTCTTAATGCCATGAACCATCTAAGTGCATAATCTTTAAGAGTGGCAGGAAATAGTTTTAATTTTTGAGCATCTTGTAAGTAGTTATAGCTTCTGCACAAGATGTCAAACTCAAAGAGGAAAGTGTCTGGGTCCTCACAGCTCTTACCATAAAAGGTAGGTAGTGCAGAGAGTGGAATGTTCTTCATGTTAACATTTTGTATGGTATCCAAAATTGGAAACCCAAAAGTGGTTTTTGTCTAGTTTCCTATTTCTTCTCCCTCATCATGTCTCACATGGTTGTGATCCCCCTAATCATCCATACTGATATGATTCCCAAAGAGATAATACCTTAATGGTTTTATCCTTGGAGATAATGAGGCTTCCCAAGGTTTTTTTTCAGGAAAGATATTCCTACGATAGGAAGATTTACCTACTATTTGGATGTCAGGGATTTTGCTTGAGCCTGTTGAAATTATTGGTTCAGAAGTTGTTGTTTCAACTTGGGACACAACTATATTTTCTGAACTTCCAAAGAGGGAATTCACCTGTTTAGGGTCAATGATATCTACAAATTTAGAATCCCCTAATGGTGGTAAAAAGGCAAAGGTTGCATTGGTTGGTTTTGATGAGGGTTCAAGTGGTTTTACCTCTTGTCATACTATTGTTGATGTCTCAATTTTGGTCTCTTCTGAAACTTTTTTAGCTCTTTGGATTGAGTTATCCCCTACTTGAACTTTCCGGTACCGTTCTACAGAGTTTATAGATGGAGTGTTCCTTCCTCCAAAAAGGTTAGAAGGAACCTTGGTAGGAAGTTTCAGATTGGTTTTGATATATATACCCTCTGGGTCCCTAGGTTTGTTCATGAAAGCGATTAAAAAAGAAATCTATCATTGGGTTTGGGGGAACCTTCTATAATAGATGCACAATTACTAATGCTAATGCTCATAAATATTCTACTTCCTAATTGTTTTTTACCTTTAGACAACTCCCCCACAACGATGCCAAAAATGAAGGGTAAACTATATGTACTAATTTCCCTTAATTAAATTATTGACCATGGTATATAGACTTAGATTTGTGACATAGTATGACTCAAGGAATAAAGGAAAACTAACGAAAATATTAACTAGCCAAGAGAATGGTTTACGCTAAGGATCAACACTCTATTTCAATCTACACTTATATTTTAAAAGATGATGTAAAAGACTCTAAAAATTCATTTGAACAATATACTTTATCTTAGATATACAAATCAATCTTTAACTACAAAATAGTGAGCTTATTGATCTAAATGAATAACCCTTCAAAAGCAATCTATAACTTATGAACAGTGAGGTGATTAGTCTAAGTAAGCAACTCTTTGAATGAGCAAGCAATCCTTCACAATCAATTCCTCAAAGTGAACTCTATCCTTAAAGTATATCTTCAAAAACTCACAATTACTTTTATCCTACAGGAAATAAACCTTATCTTTACACTAATCTGCCTAACTGAAAGCAAAGAGCGTTGTGACAATATTCAAATGTAATGGTTATGTCTACGATAACGAATTATGTCACGATGACATCTAATCACTACTGACAATTCAAATGGAATCAATTTGATGCTAACCTCTACAGAGAAATGCAGACTATGGATAAGACAATCTATGGAGAGCTTTGTCATTATGAAGATATAAATGCATGTTTCTAGATTTAATACAGTCTATATAAACATTGTGCCAAAATAAATTACAAAATAACTATTATTCTATCACTCTGATGTTGGAAGTAAAGTAAGCAATTTCTGCAAATCTATACAAGGTAACCAAAATTCATAACTTAATAAAGTAATCTATAGTTAAAGGCACTTCCTAATTAATCACTCTGTGAAATAATCTACAATTCATTAAACAGGGAAAGATTGCACAATTAGGTAGCTTATGAACATATATATATATATATTAAAAAAACACAACCTGCATGAAGAACTCTTAGATGGTTGAGTATACATAATTAAATGGACAATTGTGAATACTCTGTAAGAGAAATACAACTCCAGGGAGAAGCCTACAAATTATAAAGAGATATACACAGTAGTAAAACTTCAACAATCAACCTATAAATAAAAGTTAGATGCGAAATTGCAAATGTACAACAGTATAAACAAGCTACCCAGACCACTGGTGGGACCCCTAGACAGTCATGGCGCTACTCCAACGTGAGAGACAATCACAAACTCAACATATAATTCGTATTAACATAAAACAGAGTTTTTACAGAGCAAGTTAAACTCAACCTCAGACTTGAGTCATTGCACCCAATCATGATTGCGTGGCATGTTCTAATAAAGGAAAATCTAAGTGATGAATTCGATTCTTAGTGTGGAAGTGGTAGGACATAACTCCTCCTGAGGAGTCTACATTGAGTGGTAACACAAAAATCGTAACTTGGGTAAGTAATTGTAATAACTACAGGTCACCTCATATAGTTTAATATCCTATACATGGGATCGACCATATCAAACCCACTATCTTATGTAAATTCTCTTCCCTTAAATTCTCAGATTGAGTACCATATATTAAATGAGCGCACTATGTAAATGAGCTTTGGGAACGGTAAGGAATCCCATGTGGATTCATATTATGGATTTTATATATAGTTGTAAAGTAAATACAATGTATTATAAGTCAAGTTAATTATAAGACCAACGACTAGAATTAGAGTATGATAGGGATTCACAATTCTTAATATATATAAATTACATGCAAGCTTGGAAAACTATATGTAGTTTATGTAATATACATGATATATGGACTTGTGAATGCTAGTAATAAAAATGAGGGTAAAAATGTAGATATGCTCTTACAATATAATATTATAAGGTTGCGAGAAAACATAACAGAACTAGCCCTTATTAATTGGAACCCTTTATGTGAAGTATTCATTTATTCAAAATTATATCTTTATAAATGGATGCAATCATAATGGTTAAGAACATGTGTTTCCTCTTAAGAGGTCACAGGTTCAAATCCAGAGGGGGGTAGGGTATGTATACCTTCGTAGACTTTACCAGTCAAATTGTTGGGCAGAGGGGGGTCCCTTGTCCCACAAACAAGGGGGTCTCATACACCAAATTTGGTGTGGTGGCTTGGTCGTGACCTTAAAAAATAGATTATTATTATTATTATAATAAATGACTATGCTAACCAATAGTATGTTAAACTACTTTAAATTAGGGATTAAGGGTAGATCTTATACCTGTTCAAGAATTTGAAGTTATCAAAGGGGTCAAACTTCGTTACAATATGGATGGTGGCTCTTATACAAGTGTCTTTTAAAATTATCAATATGTCAAAATGTAAACGTAACATTCATTTTTGAATAATACTTAGCTCTTGTAATAAATTATTGAATCAATGATGTCAACCATAATGCCAAGTGCATTATTAATGGAGGGAATATATATATATATATATATATATATATATATATATATATATATATATATATTGTGTACAGTTTCACATTTATTGCGTTGATGTAACGACCCCCTTCGTTACGTCTATGAACGGCGAAGTGCAATAGGAAATAACAATAAGAAATTAACAACATCACCTAATACATATAAATGCAAACCCATGACATCATAAATACGATGACACATGATCAGAATATAAACAAACTCTACCATATCGTTGCGGACCATAATGCCG
>JASDQU010107298.1:193957-206738 GCA_032191745.1 Picea mariana
AACTTTCATGACATTCCCAACCTTAATTAGTGCAACTATCATGGACTTCACTCATTCCACTCCATCCTTTAGTTTTATAATCATATAAACTTATATTAATCATTCTTTTTACATTCTCCTTGAAATACATGTCAATATAGGAAGGACATGGAAATTCTAAAAGAGTCTTTTTCTAGAGCATAGTCAGAATTAAGGAAAATTTTAATGATTCATACATATCTAAAAGTATAGAAACCTTTGTCAATTTTACTAATTCTTAAAATACTAATTATAAAATGTTTGGTGATATTCCTTTTTAATAGAAGATTCATAAAGTTAGTATTAGAGTAAAAAATTGTGAAACCATTTCATCAAAATTGCATAGATCAAAATGTATTATTATTTTTTATATTTAGTATCTTAAATTTAATTGAATAAATTTCATATATTATAATAGTTGGATAATATAAATTAGTAAAATATTTGAAAAAATTAAATAATACTAAAATATAATGATTGCAATTTTAGTAAACAATTATATTATAACTTTGTTTTGTAATCTTTGAATAATAAAAATTAAAATAATAACATTATTATTACATCATCATCGTTATTATTAGTGAATAATTATATTATAATGTTATTATTATAATAGATGAAAAATACATAATTATTCAAATCACAATCATTTCACTCATCATATTTAAGTATTTTTGTTTCTAAACACATTTAATCAACATATTGTATCTTGTTGGACACCAAACAATTCATCTTTAAGAAGATTTAAACATTATATTGCATTAATAGTTATATCTTTTTGCAATCACAACCCAAATTAAACAATTTCATAAAAGTAAAGTTAAACATTATATGACAACTGTAAATTTAAATGAATGATACATCTCAAATTTAACTTGAAAACAAATAAATAATTAACAATGTTAATCAATAGAATACTCATAATACACTTTATAAATTAAACAACAAAACCCACAACATTATATGAAAAACACAATATACATGAGCGATATACATATGAATATACATGCCAAACATACATCTCAACAAAATCTGCAATAAACATGTCATATATACATCTCAAGTCAAATATAAAACAATCAATATACATGTCAATCAGTACCACTACTAGCTAGGTCCACCACTAGATCCAGATACATTAGTGTATTTGCTACTATAGGTAGAGAGTCTATCAATAATAATGTCAAAAAGAAATGTTGACATAAGTACACTATCAAATGTCTCTCTATCAAGATCATCAACCTATGCAATAGTACCCGATGTGAGCATAGTTTCCAAAGCATCAAAAGGTTGTGACACATGTGGAGGAGGAGGAGGAGGAGAATCAATGGATGATGACACATGTGGAGGAGAAGGACAAGGACCAATGGATGGAGACACAAGTCGATGGGGACGAGGAGGATTAGTGGATGGTGACGCATGTGGAGGAGAAGCAGTAGGATAGGTGGATGATGCGTAACACACATGGAGGGGGGGGAGGAGGAGGAGGAGAAGGAGGAGGAGGAGGAGGAGGATCGAACATGGATGGTTCAAACACACATGGAGGGGAAGCACAAGGGTCGATGGATGGTGCAAATTCATGTGGAGGAGAAGCATGAGGAGGAGGAGGGCCATGTGGTGGAGTAGAGGATGTGGATGGCTCTGGTGATGAGCTAGATGGAGTAGGATCATGAGTAGGACCCCTCAAACTCTCGACGAGGTTGACACCACCGACAATATGATGCATCAACATTGTCATGTCACGAGGCATACTCTTCCATATCATAGAGATATTTGATACCCGTAATATGTCTCTAACTGATGCGGGTACAACTTCATGACTATCTGGAATCTCTGATCTGGCCCTCATGGCATGTGGGGTCTATGTACTGCAGACTAGTCCTCTGCCTCCTTCATATCCTTATCCTGTTGGAGAGGCTCATCCCCAACGCATGTGCCAATATCTGCCAAACAATAGATAATAATAATAAGATAATTGAAACAAATGTTGCAATAAATTACATGTGCATTAAATAATATGCAACTAGAATTATCAAAACATAATGATAATATTACCTCTCTCATATGGTGGCTCGGCTATTGTAAATAAGATGTTTGGACATCCCCTCCAATCCATCCTCATGTATGGGTACTATGCAATATTGAGGACAATATTGTCCTCTCTAGCAAAAAAATCACATACATCCCTACTGACCATAGTACAAGGAAAGTTGAGCTAGCTCTTGGGCAACAAGTTCCCCCACATGCCCATACACACATCAAGCATAGTTGTAGTAGGAAAGCGGGGTAATATTGGTCAAGTGGCATGAACCCTCTCAAAAAATAGTGTAAATAACTCTGACGCGAATAGGAAGAATCTTATCCCATTTAAAATGACATGACATTGATCCAATGCAAAACAAAACCATCTAAAAAATATCTCTAACCACCTAATCAATCAAGGCCTCTACACTAAAGTTTCTACATAATGTAACAAAGAGCAACTAAATTTCTACCAATCAAAGCTAATGTGTGACAATGTTGAGATAATAAGACACATGCACCTAACCTCCTCTCTATCAAATTAACATATTTGCAACCGACCACCATGAACTTGGAATTTTGAAGAGGAATGAATGTTCAGACAAACATATATCTACACATATGCCAGTTGGGTTTCTCCTGCAACACTAGGTAGTAGATCAGGGAACTAGGGAAAATCCTCCTTCCTCCTAGACAACCTAGTGATGAAATAAGCATCCTCCTCTGTGGGATGATACGATAGATCGGGAACAACCTTGAATGCCCGTTGACCATGATCCCAACGAAAAATCAACTATTGTAACAATGAAGAGTTCCCCCTGAGGGATGTACCCTCCTCATAAAACTTGAGGAGGCCAGCATCCATCAAAAGGGCATGTGTCTGCTATGAAATAGGGCAAGGGAACAACTGCCCTCCCACTCACATACAAATGTGTAAGTTTCGACCCGCTACTATTGCTGATGTTCCTCCTCTCGCTGTTGTTATCTCTGATTCACATGTAAATATTTTTAGGCACATATATATAGATAAAATAAATTGAAATTATAAAACGCACACACATATAAATAACTTGTATTTAAAAAAATATGAAAATAATTTTTGTTTGCACAAAAATCTAGAAAAGTAACCGGTGCACCTAAAATAGAACATACACATTGCCAATGGTGCTTTATATCAGACAAATGACACCACCATGCGATATCGTTACTAACATGCACTGGTGCACCACGTTTCTTATCGCACCAGCACATATTTTAGCAATGCATCCCATACGACTCACCACACCATTAAATTGTGAAATAATCGGTTGAGTGCCATGCTCTTTACAACACTAGTGCATTTGTTGTACCTAAAGACACCACTAGGTTAAATTGATTTATTGCAACTTAAGTGGTGCAATGTGTTAATATGAACGCACTGCTGCTACTGTGTTATTGTAGCACCGAAATTACGTTTTATGATACGTTGGGTTGTATAGAGCACCAGTAAGGGGACATCCAATGAAATGCCTTGGCATGTCAAATCGTTCAATATTTTCTTATTGCATCTCTTTTAACCACACAGGTTCATTTTGTTAACAAAGACGCACCATTGCGCTAAAATTTATGGCACACAAACTTACCAGTGCACTTTGTTAAACTAAAAGCATTGATGCGCTAGTTCTACCAGAGCATCAACATGTTCTTTAGCAGTGTGTTGTCTTTAATAACACTAGAGACGGGGCCTCACAAAAGACGTACCGCTATGTTTATTCTTCAAAACCGATCGTGGTGCGTACTGTTAGTGTTTATGCACTGGTTCTCCACGCTCATTTCGCACCACCAAGTATTTTAGCGGTATGTCAAATAAGATACACTGTGTTGATATATTATGAAATATTCAGCCCAATGTGATGCTCTTTACAACACCGGTACATTTCTTAGACCTATGGGCATCGCTAGGTTAAATTTCTTTATCACAACTTAAGCAGTGCGATGTGTTACTATTAACGCATAGACGACGTTTTGTTCTGCGGTGCATTGTGAAGCATAAAGAGCTGGTCACGAGGCATCCAATGAGACGCCCCGCTATGCCAAGTCAATCAATATCTGTCCCGGTGTGGTTATGTAAACAATACCAATGCATTTGGTTAAAATGGTTGCACTGCTATGTTAAATTTTTATGGAACATAAAGTTAGCGGTGTGCTTAATTAAATGGAACGTTCTGGTGTGGGGAGAAACCAAGGACGTGTCAGTTGCGTGATGTCCCAAAGGATGCACCGTTTTGTTTTTAAATTTATCACAATGCTCTTCCTTGAACGACACCGGTGTGTGTTTATATTATATGCACCAATAATGATGCTTACTGTGAATTTAGCACAAGATGCACTGCTTTGGGGAGAGCCAAAGTGTTCAGGTAGATCACACAGAATTTTATTTTTTTTTGAAAAAAATATCAAATTTCAAGCTAAATTCAAATTTTAATTGGATAAAATTCAAATAGGAAGGTAATAAATGATTTACCTGGACTCTTATGTCCCAAGGAGGTATGGTTTCACCGTTGAGAGAAAATGAAAAAGTGGTAATTTCCAAAATTTGGAAACATGTGGAATCTACTAATGGAACCATCCAACTTACTAAAGAGCACCAGAAATAGGGCATCTTTGGAAGGAGGGTGAACCTCGGTGCTTGCTTGAGAGTTTGGAAGCATGAGATGAAGTGTAACAATGAAAATCAGTTTGGTAATTTATTTTTTATTTACCCTACTATGGTGCACCTAAAAACGATGCACACCAAGGTTTAATGTTCAATGACACCGGTGCACTTTGATAAGTGCCCGTTATTTTTATTATAGCACCAATGCGTTATTGTTTATGTGCGCACCGGTTCGTATGTACCTTAAAGGCACACCGATAAAAAAACCTCTGCAAAATCCTCCAGCCGCTCGCCTATGATAACAACTTTCGCTATAAATAGAGAAGGAATAGATTTTTTAGGGGAATTCTGTGAAAAACTCCACAAAAGGTGTTCTCCTTGTAGTGAACTAAAAAATCTCCTCATCAACATCATTATTTGAGGTCCTACTTCTCTTTCCCCTAACTTTCTTTTCTATTTTCTCCACTTCTACCTTGACCTATTCATGAAACCTCTTGTGGTACTTATTAGCAATCTCTATGGATTCCTTCTTATCCCTATTCATTCTTTGATACCCAGTATTCTCAGGAATATTTCCACAGGATTTATGTCTTCGTCCCCTGGTAGCCCTGCTCCCTTCTATTGTCTCCTCCTTCATTGATTGTTTTCCATAATTTTCCATGATTAATATTTCTTTCTCAATGCTTTTCCTAGCTTGAAAAGACAAAGAATTAGACTGAGAACCTATATTTCATAGCAAAATTTAATGCTTGAATACTCTTGTTCTTGGAACCTCTACACTAGGAATGATGAACACCCTTGTTCTGCTTTCCCCAATGAAACTCAAATTCATGCCCCAATAATCCTCAGGGCTACTAATCCTTCCCCACATGACAGGTTCAAACTCAGTACCCCCGCGTATTACGCATGTAATATAGTGAATGCAAAGACAAAGATTTAAAACCATTGACCTTCCATGCTTTTTCCAGGGATTGTTATGAATTCCAGTACCTAGAATAGCTTGCATTATTACCATTTCAAGGAAACCTCCATGCACCTTCACCATCAATTCCATATCTCTAGATAGGTGAGACTGAACTATCACTCTGGCTCGTGAATAGACCCTCGAATGAGCTAGATGAAACTTCGTTAATCATGTCTCTTCCATATTTACTACCCACATCCTGTAATAATATGCATGCACCTCCACCTGTCCCATGGTGTGAAAGACATCACTTAGTACCAGTAGTTAAATAATTTAGTAGCATCCATATCACTCTATCCAGGGGAAACCATCTTTATTATTATTATTATTATTATTATTATTTAATAATTTAATTATTATTAATTATCCTTATTATTTCAAAATTATTAATTACAATTATTATTATAATTATGATAATCATGATCATGATTGTTACTGTCCACTAAGACCAACTTGGTATATCCAACCTTAAGAAAACATGATGAATTAATTGGTTTGCTTTAGAATTTTATTTATATGCTTGACAAGATTAGAGAGAATCTTTCCTAAATACCCTTAGTTTTGATGAGTTAACATGGTGGGAAGGTTGATAGTGTTACAAATATTTTGAAATTAAGATCTAATGTGGGCATATGCAAGACATTCTCAGGGAAAGTGTTTTTCATCCTCCACCTTCTTAGTATCACAAATATGACAAATTGTTCCATCCCATGGCATGTTAAGGATTGCCCAATGCCATGTTTCACTGTGGATCTTGTGAGAGTTTGTTCTTATGTTACCAAAGGTGATTTTCTTCTTTTAGTTAGGTATAATAGAAATATATTTTTGAACTTCTAGATTGGGGTTAATTACCTCTTTACAATATCTTAAGTTTCTCTTATCCTCTTATTGCACCACAATTTATCCTAAAATTTAGATGTTATATTATTTTTAATGGCATCAATGTTCAATAGATTGACCTCTTCCTCTATTCTCTGATAGTTTAGCTAAGACTTAACATATTTTTGCCAACCCCTCTTAAACCACAAGTGGCTTTGACTAGAGTTTGAAGCAATCTTAGAAAGCTTCATCTTTCATGTTAGTTGTCTTGTACTTTTACATTAGGTACCTAATCATAACCATACTCTCAATGGGGGAAAGCCCAAATTCTATGAGGAGGATAGGATATGACATACTGTTTTTTTTTTAAAGTAAGCTTTCCACCCTCCATTAATTATTTTCTTAATGCTATAGTTCTAGTTATACTTGTGATCATAGTTAACTAGGATATATTTGTTATTGTCATACACAATATTGTTTATCAATTATTAATTTAATTATTATTGATTATCATCATTATTTCAAAATGATTCATTATCATCATCAACTATAATTTAATGATTATTAGTTTTTTGGTAATATTATTTTTATAATATTTAAATATTGATGAGATTGATTATTAGTATGTATCTATTTTACCGCACTAATATTCAATCAATTCCACACCATGAAAGAAAAAATCCATGTATATATAAACTCAATTATGAAATTTTAAAATAAATTGAAAAATATCCATGTGATTTTTCTACCTGTAACAAGTGGTAATTGCCACCCCAGGGAAATTTCAACTTTCAACACAACATTGTAGGAAAAAACATCTACGCACATAAGGAAATGAAATAAATTTGACATTAGAAGTCAATGGAACTGTTGTTAGTTATCTCCTCATCTTCTGAACCCTTCTCATCCTCACTCTGTAAGAACATGATTTTAATAAAATAAAGAAATGCAAACATTTAAAGATGTAATAACAACACATAGGTTAAAAAGTTGTCAGTAGCCTCTAATTCCACCAAATAATGCTCATCATCATCGGTTTGGAATATTATACTAATAATTCAATTAATGAAAGTATAATTCCAACTATATATAAGTTAAAAAATAGACATGTAGTTAACAATTAATTACCAAGGGCAACTAGTAAACTTCCACCATTCTTTAGGGTGTACTTTTATTCTTCTTCGATTATCTCCCCATTATAATCATTTAACTATATGCAATAAGAGAAAACTAAATTTAATAATGATAATATGAATCTAGTATATTAACATAATAAGTGAGATTATTTTGAGAACCTTACGAAGTGCCCTCTAATCGAGGACCTCTTGACTTGACTAGATGAATGCGTACCTTTTTCTGTCTATACATACCTATACATAAGATAAAATGAGATCAATTAAGTCTATCAATGTCTAACAAATTACCAAAAAAGTAGGTCAATGGTACTAAAAGTTTACATCAGAGAACAAGTATAACGTGGTAGTGCAAAGTTATCTCTTAGATTGATGCCAAAAACATATCGAAATAAATTAGTACAAGTTAAAAGCTTAAGCAACTAGCAAATTAAGAAAGTATAGTATTATTTTATATTGGTTGTGTAGAAGTTAAACCATAAATAGTAAACAAGTCATAAACAAATTTTAATCAATAGTTCAACTAATTATTATTTATTACCTTTGTGGCTTTTTGTTGTGTTGTATGTGAGTCCACTTCTCATGCCTCCTTATGATGGGAGATCTCCCTAGCCTCTTCCCAATCCTTAATGATGTTTATAAAGACAATTTATCAACATACATTGGTCCTTTTTTGTTTTTCTATCATCATGAGGGAGATTACTGATGAGCTTACTAAATTTGTTCAAAACCACAGAAAATGAAGTCAACTATAAAATTCAATGACGATACATAATGAGTATAAAAGGTAAAGGACTAGAAACATGAGTGACTAAAAAGAAGATTAATGAGAATATATTTTAGTTGATATGGTGTCTCCTCCTCCTTAGACGCTTAGAGAATCAAATAAATTTTTAGTGGCGAAATTTCACCAATGGGTTCCAAATTTTGAGTGGGTAATTTTTTTGTGTTGTAGTGCTTTATTATCATTTTCCCCAAATTTATTGAAGGGTTAGCCTGTATTTATTTTTAGGGATTGGGAAAAAAATAGTTTTCAACCTTCAAATTTGAGTTGTGGCCTTCCATTCATCCCGATTTCTAGGAATGGGGATTTCTGGTAGCAATTTTGCCCTCCTATTTGGTGTAAATCGAACATCCTACTTTCATTCATCCTAATTTTGTGTTATGGGGATTAATTTAGAGCAAATCACCTCAATTTTCAGGAATAGGTGGTTACAGGGGAATGATTCATCCCTATATAATGTAACATCCCAACCCCAAGCTGGGTCACACCAAACAAAAATTCTTTTCTCTGACACTGTTTTAAACTAAAAATATGCCTTGCATATGGATACAAATATGCAACACAAGAAATATAAAAAACCATGCATAAACATATATATTTAAAGCATACAAAAATAACATAAATGTATATATATTACTCAACAGAATAATACACACAGTAAATAACATGTAAACATATAAAATACACTTATCTTTTAATGGTAAATCACCAACTACGTGCAAACCTCAGACGTTCATCCTAGCCATAGAATTTGTTGCTCATAAACTCTTAGCAGCAGGTCACCCCCAAGTTGAGGCTAGAAACTCCACCAAGGAAGGCTTCTTAAGCTAGACTAAGGTATAACCAACACAATAAAAACTCAAGTCAAGGTGCCAACTACTGCAACTAGCATA
Organism: Picea mariana; assembly: GCA_032191745.1. NCBI lineage: Eukaryota > Viridiplantae > Streptophyta > Pinopsida > Pinales > Pinaceae > Picea > Picea mariana. Next base: position 203,226 of record JASDQU010107298.1, read on the forward strand.
CAAACTTTCATTTCCCATAGCTTATCCCACCCAAAGAAGTGTACCGCTTCTCTGCTCAACAGTCCTTCGACTGTCCCACTTCCCTTCCCGATCTTTAGTAACAGGCTAGACAGAAAAGTATCATATCTTTGTAGCTATTTCCCAACGCATAGGAAAAAAAATCCCATCAATTCTCTCACTGAGAGAGAGTGCTCACATGCCTGAAACCTGCTTCTTCGTCTTGCTCAAAAGTCTGACAACCTACTTCTTTAGCTTAAACTACCCAGGTTTACTGGTTACAATGAGCTCCCAAAGCTTCCAAAGTACATGTATGTCTATGGATGGCAAGAGTGAAAATTATTAATTAAAATTATTATTATAATTATGATGATCATGATCATGATTGTTACTGTCCACTAGGACCAACTTGGTATATCCAACCTTAAGAAAACATGAGGAATTAATTGGTTTGCTTTAGAATTTTATTTCTATGCTTGACAAGATTAGAGAGAATATTTCCTAAATATCCTTAGTTTTGATGAGTTAACATGGTGGGAAGGTTGATAGTGTTACAAATATTTTGAAATAAAGATCTAATGTGGGAATATGCAAGACATTCTAAGGGAAAGTGTTTTTCATCCTCCACCTTCTTAGTATCACAAATATGACAAATTGTTCCATCCCATGGCATGTTAAGGATTGCCCAATGCCATGTTTCACTGTGGATCTTGTGAGAGTTTGTTCTTATTTTAGCAAAGTTGATTTTCCTCTTTGAGTTAGGTATAATAGAAATATATTTTTGAGCTTCTAGATTGGGGTTAATGACCTTTTTACAATATCTTAAGTTTCTCTTATCCTCTTATTGCACCACAATTTCTCCTTAAATTTAGATGTTATAGTATTTTTAATGGCATCAATGCTCAATATATTGACCTCTTCCTCTATTCTCCGATAGTTTAGCTAAGACTTAACATATTTTTGCCAACCCCTCTTAAACCACAAGTGGCTTTGACTGGAGTTTGAAGTAATCTTAGAAAGCCTCATATTTTATGTTAGTTGTCTTGTACTTTTACATTAGGTACCTAATCATAACCATACTCTCATTGGGGGAAAGACCAACTTCTATGAGGAGGATAGGATAGGACACACTGTTTTTTTTTTTAAGTTTATAAATTATAAAATGCTTGTGGATTTGCTCAATTTTCCACCATAATTATGTAGAGATGTTGTAGCCACAAACTTCACATCCATATAAGATAACATGAGTGACGAGAGTCTCAAAGATGAGCCCCCCTCGCATAACCATAAGTCCATTGTTTTATAGTTGTTTTCAAGATAAAAATAAGCTTTCCACCCTCCATTAATCATTTTCTTAATGCTATAGTTCTAGTTATACTTGTGATGATGGTTAACTAGGATATATTTGTTATTGTCATACACAATATTGTTTATCAATTATTAATTTAATTCTATTGATTATCATCATTATTTCAAAATGATTCATTATAATCATTATTTCAAAATGATTCATTATCATCATTATTTCAAAATGATTCATTATCATCATCAACTATAATTTAATGATTATTAGTTTTTTGGTAATATTATTTTTATAATATTTAAATATTGATGAGATTGATTATTAGTATGTATCTATTTTACCGCACTAATATTCAATCAATTCCACACCACGAAAGAAAAAATCCATGTATATATAAACTCAATTATGAAATTTTAATATAAATTGAAAAATAACCATGTGATTTTTCTACCTGTAACAAGTGGTAATTGCCACCCCAGGGAAATTTCAACTTTCAATACAACATTGTAGGAAAAAACATCGACACACATAAGGAAATGAAATAAATCTGACATTAGAAGTCAATGGAACTGTTGTTAGTTATCTCCTCATCTTCTAAACCCTTCTCATTCTCACTCTGTAAGAACATGTTTTTAATAAAATAAAGAAATGCAAACATTTAAAGAGTAATAACAACACATAGGTTAAAAAGTTGTCAGTAGCCTCTAATTCCTTCAAATCATGCTCATCGTCATCGGTTTGGAAGATTATACTAATAATTCAATTAATGAAAGTATAATTCCAACTATATATAAGTTAAAAAATAGACATGTAATTAATAATTAATTACCAAGGACAACTAGTAAACTTCCACCATTCTTTAGGGTGTACTTTTATTCTTCTTCGATTAGCTCCCCATTATAATCATTTAAATATATGAAATAAGAGAAAAATAAATTTAATAATGACAATATGAATCTAGTATATTAGCATAATAAGTGAGATTATTTGGAGAACCTTACGAAGTGCCCTCTAATCGAGGACCTCTTGACCTGAATAGATGAATGCATACCTTTTTTGTTTATACATACCTATACATAAGATAAAATGTGTTTATTAAGTCTATCAATGTCTAACAAATTACCAAAAAAGTAGGTCAATGGTACTAAAAGTTTACATCAGAGAACAAGTATAACATGGTAGTGTGAAGTTATCTCTTAGATTGATGCCAAAAGCATATCAAAATAAATTAGTACAAGTTAAAACCTTAAGCAACTAGAAAATTAAGAAAGTATAGTATTATTTTATATTGGTTGTGTAGAAGTTAAACCATAAATAGTAAACAAGTCATAAACATATTTTAATCAATAGTTCAACTAATTATATATTATTTATTACCTTTGTGGCTTTTTGTTGTGTTGTATGCGAGTCCACTTCTCATGCCTCCTTATGATGGGAGATCTCCCTAGCCTCTTCCCATTCCCTAATGATGTTTTTAAAGACAATTTTATCAACATACAATGGTCTTTTTTTGTTTTTCTATCATCATGAGGGAGATTACTGATGAGCTTACTAAATTTGTTTAGAACCACGGAAAATGAAGTCAACTATAAAATTCAATGACGATACATAATGAGTATAAAAGGTAAAGGAATAGAAACATGAGTGATATGGTGTCTCCTCCTCCTTAGAGGCTTAAAGAATCAAGGAAAATTTTAGCGGCGAAATTTCACCAATGGGTTAAATCAAGGGGTTCCGAATTTTGATTGGGTGATTTTTTTGTTGTTGTAGTGCTTTATTATCATTTGCCCCAAATTTATTTAAGGGTTAGCTTGTACTTATTTTTAGGGATTGGGAAAAAATTAGTTTTCAACCTTCAAATTTGAGTTGTGGCCTTCCATTCATCCCGATTTCCACGAATGGCGATTTCTAGTAGCAATTTTGCCCTCCTTATTTGGTGTAAATCAGACATCCTACTTTAATTCATCCTAATTTTGTGTTATGGGGATTAATTTAGAGCAGATCACCTCAATTTTCAAGAATAGGTGGTTACAGGGGAATGATTCATCCCTATGTAATGTAACATCCCCAACCCCAAGCTGGGTCACACCACACAAAATTTCTTTTCTCTGATATTGTTTTAAACTAAAAATATGTCTTGCATATGGATACAAATATGCAACACAAGCAATCTACAAATTCATGCATAAACATATACATTTAAAGCATACAAA
>JASDQU010107298.1:206758-217925 GCA_032191745.1 Picea mariana
ATGATTCATCCCTATGTAATGTAACATCCCCAACCCCAAGCTGGGTCACACCACACAAAATTTCTTTTCTCTGATATTGTTTTAAACTAAAAATATGTCTTGCATATGGATACAAATATGCAACACAAGCAATCTACAAATTCATGCATAAACATATACATTTAAAGCATACAAAATTAACATAAATGTATATATATTACTCAACAGAATAACACAGACAGTAAATAACATGTAAACATATAAAAGACACTTATCTTTTAATGGTAAATCACCAACTGCGTGCAAACCTTAAACGTTCATCCTAGCCATAGACTTCCTTTCTCATAAACTCTCAGCAATAGGTCACCCCCGAGTTGAGGCTAGAAACTCCACCAAGGAAGGCTTCCTAAGCGAGACTAAGGTATAAACAACACAATAAAAACTCAAGTCAAGGTGCCAACTACTGCAACTAGCCTACAAGCTTTCATTTCCCACAGCCTATCCCACCCAAAGAAGTGTACCCCTTCTCTGCTCAATAGTCCTTCGACTGTCCCACTTCCCTTCCGAGGCTTCAGTAATAGGCCAGACAGAAAAGTATCATAGCTTTGTAGCTATTTCCCAACACACAGGAAAAAAAATCCCATCAATTCTCTCACTGAGAGAGAATGCTCACAGGCTTGACACCTACTTCTTCAACTTGCTCACAAGCCTAACAACCTGCTTCTTCAGGTTAAACTACCCAAGTTTACTGGTTACAATCAACTCCCAAAGCTTCCAAAGTACATGTATGTCTATGCATGGTAAGAGTGAACATGAGAGCAATGGGAATGATGGTAAAAATGATTAGAATGATGGGAAAATACACTAAGTTCCCACAATATATTTGCATGTTCCCAACTTGAAAATTGTCATGATGGGAACTACATGGTCCCCACTTGGAAACACATTCCTCAACTTTAGGAACTTAAGATAAATATGTATATACCATAAATTAAACTTTAGTAAATATTATTAAAATATTYCTGTTGGCATAGGGGCAGACCCAGGGTTCARCGCTTCAACAACGCACCAACAAAACCCTAACTACCGACCCTTTYRGMAACACCTGCGAAGCAGTCTAAGTCTCACCTGAGGTAGAGGCAGGGGGGTTATAGGACTCAGGCRTYTGTAACCAAGMTGGGACACATATATGTGATTACAACACTTCGCAGGGTACTTAGGAACAATATATATTAATTCAGTCACATCGCAGATCAAACCCTAAGTACAGTTCAACGCAGTAATAATGACAACATACACATCACACTTAGCATCATAAGTCCGATCTAACACATTCAAAATATACAAAGCATTAAACATCTATCTATCATTCATAACATTCAATGCAATAAGCAAATTCACAGCATAAACATTACAACACAAAGCAAACCATCAACACAAGATTTACGTGGTTCACCCCAGTGTGGGGCTACGTCCACCAACTGCTTCTTCTTCTTTATTAGTCTTCAATCTATTACATCCATCCGCTCCTGTGCACTAAGCCACAGAGCCAAGCTTCGCACTGGACAAGTGATCTGCGCGCTAAGCGCCAGATCCACCTTCCCAAAATCAGGTCAAGGCACAGAGCCAACTTCTCTCTCAAGCACGGAGCCTTACATACATGTTCTATTGCACAAAGAAACTCAAAACTACTTGCCTCTTGCACTTAGCCACCCATGCACTTAGCTACATACTATATTTCTTKCACTAAGCACACACACACACACACACCTTCTATATTACATTCCTTCCTATATATACTTTTAAATCCCTTACCACAAGGCCTAATCATGGGTAAACCCATGGGCCGACATCCCAAAACCCTAATACAAAAACCCTAATGAACCCTTTTCTGGGTCCACAAAATAAGTGAGATCCCACGATCTTAGATCCGCCTGGGTGCTACATCTTCGACCAACCCGTCGAAGTCCAAAAGAGGTCAAACCCGACCAATGTTTCCTCAAAACTTGGTCGAGGGCCAACATGCCCCCAACACTCACCTATGACTCGTCCTGAGTCACTCAGATCTGGGAAACACTGCTTCGAAGGCCTCGAGCTTAGCTCTAGCTACCTTGACCTGCTGCTTCGCTTGAGCCTCCTACTCGACGAGCTCCTTGAGTACTTGCTCCGTAACAGGCCCTTCCAGGCACTGTTCCACTGTCGTAACCACTTGGTCTAGTTGCGAGCCTTGTCCTTCGATCTCTTCAAACACCATGTAGGCTTCGTTTTGCACCAGTTGTAGCCTCTGTGTGACCTCCATGAATCTGCCCTCGATGGTAGTAATCTGCTGCTGGGCCGTGTGTTGTTCTTGTGATCTCTTCATTCTCTCAATCGTAGTGAGTGACTTCATCTGCGCTTGAACTGTCAGTGCCTGCTGCTGCGCCTCCTGTAGCTGCGCTTCCAACTTCCTAAGCTCTGGATCTTCTGTGAGGCATTCATAATTCTACGTACTTCCGTTGGTTAACTGCTTGCATTCTGAGGCGAGGGCCCTGATCCTTCCTACTGCGCTCTTGGCAGCTTCTTCCATCTGATCGCACACTTTCTACGGAGTGCTTGGTACTACTTGAAGCTCCAACTCCGTTACTCTTTCTCGAAGCTACTGGATGGTCTCAACAAGCTTCGTTACTTGAACTTCGACTGCCTCATTTTCCTCCCGTGCCAAGCCTGGCACAGAGCAAATTGTTCTGCTCAGCACTTCTTTGACTGCAGTATGCTCTGTGAGCATCTGGTCCTTTTCCCTCTGTATCTTTGCCTTGTCTTCCTTGAGCATCACCCGTAACTCATCTTTCTTGTTTTCATAAGCGATCACATAGTACCACACAACTCGTAGTTGCTCCAATATTTTTTCTTTCTCTCTCTTCAGGGCTTCTGTAGCCTGTTCCTTTTTTTCTTGAAATTTCTGAAGCCGAGCCTCTGTTGCATTTGCCAATCATCGATGTTGGGCTGGTTCATCCCCCAACTCTACAATCTCCAACAAGGAAGGCGCAATAGGTACTGCGCAGCTCAATTGAATGGCTCGCTGAATTTCTTTCAGTTCCTTCTCAACTCTTACATACAACTCTTCTTGCTTTGCACCATATCTTTGTAAGAGGTCCTTGGACGCATTTTCCATTGCTCCATGGACTAGACCAATGTCATCCTTCGTGAGTGTGGCCTCCATCTAGGGCTTGCTTGTGCGAGTTTTCTTTCTGGTCGAAGGTTTCTGCAGAGAAAACTTCCTCTTCTTCGATGCTTCTCTCTCAATAGGGGTATCCTTCGGCGGTGTAGCTTCATCTTCTCCTTGTTTTCCTCCTTCTTCATCTCATTCTTGATTTAGTTCTCCTCCTCTTACGGGTGAACCAGGTCCACTTTTTTATGAGGCGTTGCCTTCCTCATCAGTTTGTACATCCTAGACTTCCTCCTTTTCCTACTTCTTCTTCGCACTTGTCTACCCAAAGTGCTTGACCCGAGTGACCAAGGGGCTTCCTATGATATCAGGTTCGGAGAGTTCTGCATCATCAACCAGTACGAGGAAATCTGCCAGCCACTCCTTCATGATCTCCTCCATGTCTTCATTGGTCAACTTGTAATAGGACTACAATTCCTCCTTGCTCTCATCCTTGTGCGCAGTGATATATATAAAATGTCGATCTGCGCAAAACTTAGCTAGTGGTCTGTATTGGTGCAAGGTTCGCGATGTCATGCAAGGGATCAATTCTATGGAAACCTCCAGTTGTTGATAGTAGGCATGGAACACTGCGTTTGACTGCCACTTCTTCAACATATCATTTGTGTACCATAGAGTGGAGAAATTCATGGCCAATGGCTCCAAAGGTTCAATCTCCGGGAAGGTGTCTCCTTCGGACATTTTCCAAGTGAGAAATGCAATCAACACAAGCAACTAGCTGAAATGGAACTCGTATCCTTGATCCTGCACTTCACGACAGTCTTTCTCGAGCTCGTTGACGAGGTAGCTCACTCAGTTCATTTGCATGCCCTCCACGCACTTCCCTATGAGGTCCACCACGAACCCGGTGACCTGCGTGGAGCGGTTCTTTCTGATGAGCTTGCCAACTATGAGTTGGAAAGCTAGGCGCACTGTGCCATCCTGGATAGAGGCTACCTTGTAGCCTCACTTCCCCTTCTCAACTTCGTCGTATGCCTCCTTAATGTGCTGTGCCAGGGAGCGGTCCGAAGCCTTCCCTGGGTAGAACTACTGAGAGTCGGGTCCCTGCATGCTCAGTCCCGTGATCCGGTGGATCAACGTCGGATCCACAGTAATGCACCTATCGAGCCATAGGTATCCTCCATGATAACAGGAAAAGAGGAGTTTAATGCAAGCGTTAACCTCCTGATGTCGGCCAAAGTGAGGAATGTTCATGACATTCAATATTGTGGACTGCATGAGCTCCTTTATCCACAGCTGGGAGACTATGCAAGGTTTCTTCCTAGTCGTCTTCATCAAGAATCTATGCGGTGCGAGCATCACGTAGTTCTTTCTATCTCCGAGGTTGAAATCACTATTCTTCAGAGATGGGATCTGTCCCAATTGGCATCCAACCACGCGTATCCCCTTCGGGATGTATACAGTGATCAATGTGTACTCGAAGTCCCTTGGGATGTTGTCGCGGTTTACCCCCCATCCAAGGGCGGGATATAGTTAGGAAAGACTGACGAGATCTGCTTCACGTTAGCTAGATCGTCGTGGTGCTTGCTTCGCTTCTCAGTAGCGGGGTTGACACGACCTGAACGACGTCCAGTCGAGGGGGAAGCCTGCAGTCCCCTGGTTGATGATGTTTGTATTCCTTCAAACATGGATTTATCAGCCATAAACTTCTTCATAACTTCTTCAACAAACTTCTCTAGCTCAGTGCGCTCGACCGACATTCTCACTGTTACCAAATAAGTCAGGGTAGGTGAACATATAGCGGGGTAAAAAATAGATGGCGAGGTTTGATAGCGCAACTCAACACACACAATCACTTCGTTTCTTATCTCAGATAATCACGGGTAGAAAAAAGTTGTCATGACGCACTGTCTGATGGGTTAAATAAGCAAGTGTCGTAATAGATTCCTCCAATGGACAGGAATGCCTCAATCAATGCGAATCCGCTCGTTATGGTGTGGTCTCAATGTCTAACGACGATCTATCCACCCATAAATGTGTTTCCTAGCCGTTCTGGAGCGTCGTTCTAACGGTCTGGGTGCTTCTAAAAGTCATATAGCTTTGCCAGGGCAAAGTCCCTTTCTACGCGGTTCTGTTGTTCCGGCGAGGTTCAGAGCCTGCAAACCTGGCTCCTGCGAAGTTCCAATGTATGAAATCTTCCATCTATTCTCTGTAACTTCTTGTAGCTTTTCCAATTTGGATTTCTTCTTACTGAGCTTCCTTTCCTTATTTCCTGTGATTTGAGTCTCTGGATTCCTCTTTCTATTCTTATTCTTATCTTCTCCTATCGTAGTGACTTCATGTTGCTGATGTACTCTCAAAGGGTTCAAAGTTAATATCCCTTCCCTTATTGATTTCTAGGTGGATATTTTTTCTTCTTGCATGGATAGGTCCTTCAAACCTTCTTGCATTGTTTCAATCTCAACAACTAATTCTCTTTCATTCCGCTGCTTCGACTTATCCTCTCGTTCTTCTATCAATCGATTTACTTTTCTAGCTATGAAGTCCCTTAGTTCTTTCTTTTTCTTTTCTATAGCTTCTTCCTCTGCTTTCCTTCTGATATGATCCTCCTCAATTCAAGTCTTTCCTAACAAAAGAGGAAAAGGGGCGTTGTTCTCAACAAACTTAATAACTCTGATCCGAAATCGGATTCAGAAGCTTGTCAGGGCATGAAAAATGCTCAAAAATGAAAGTGCTCGGAATCCGATGAAACCAACACCATTGCGTCCGTCTCGTCTTCCTGATTCCGGTGGTATAATTTTTATGTCAAACGGAGTCCGTATGAAGAAGATATCACATTCTGTCCGCCGAGCCAAACAGGAAAAATTTTGGGATGCTGACTGTACCTGTCCGTACAGTGACACGTGTCAGTCCGTACAGCTGACGTGGCATTTCCGTACAGATGATGTGGCGTAACCAGGATGCGATACGTGGCAGCATTGGAGGATGACACGTGGCAGCGTCAGGAGAGGACACGTGGCGGATTCCGTACAAGACACGTGGCAGCACCAGGAGGCGACACGTGTCAGTCTGATTTGGCATTTTCGGCACGCACTTGGACCAATCCCGAAGTGACACGTGTCACCACTGGAAGGGTGACACGTGGCAGGGTGACATCAGCAGGTGACGTGGCAGGCTTACGTGGCAGTGCTGACTGGGCGTACGACGGATGATGTGGACCAATCAGGTGTTGACACGTGGCACTGTTCGAGCGAATGAAAAGGTGCCACGTGGCCCAATCACAGGCTGCCACGTGGCACCCCGGGTTTTGTCAATGTTGGCTATGCCAAAATATTTAGTGTCCCGGGGGATTTGAACCCCGGACCTCCTCCACACTATGCCTTCCTGTAATGCTTTTGACCGCTGGACCACGCTTTATTACTTGTTATGTATTCGATTTGTATTGTATTTAAATTGGTGTATTGTGTAAAATAGCGGGAAGGTGGGGTCGGGGCTAGCCCCGACCCCCGGTTTTATACACTATGTGACATGAACACGGGCACGGATAATTAGCGCGGTTATTGTTTATATAAACGGTTATATTACCATGTAAACGGATGCAACGGTTACTATATTAGCCCACGGTTCCGGGCATTACCACATATGACCAACCGCTAGCAGGGGTGGCCCGCGCATAGCCCAAGGGCTAGCGCGTGGCCACATGAGCCATATAACCACCCAAAAAGGGGCGCGCGTGTCAACGAAAGGGGCTGAAGCCCAAAATAACTATTATATAGTTATAAAAGTGGGTTTTTAACCACTTTTTGAATTATTCAATGCAATTAATCCATTTTTAAGGGTTATTGGGCATTTTTAGAGCCTAAATTCGTGGAGGAAGTTGGAGAGGGAAAACTAACTCCCCAACTATTTAACCAAGGCCATTTTGAGGCTAAGGGGACAGTTTTTGAGAGCAATTTCAGATCAAAGATGTGGAAGCAAGCCAAGTCAAAGCCAGTTTGAGGCAGGAAGACCGTTGAGGAGGAGATGCTGTCAGACGATTTATGAGAGCTCGGGACATCCAATTCAGGTGCTGTAAGTTGTGCATGGTTCCAGAGATCATGGCGAACAAGACCAGATCAGTCTAGATACCATTCGACATTGTAAAGATGTACTAATAAGCTTTCAAACAGAAATAAAAAGCCTCCCCCACAAGAGAAAAGGCCCGGAGACGTAGGCACCATTGCCGAACTCCGTTATCAACCTCTGTGCATTATGGTTTGCTGTTTTCATTGCATTTCAGATTTTCAATTATGTTAATGGCTGTATAATTCATCTCTTTCCTCGTGCTTTCGTTAAGTTTCCCAATGGTTAATTAATGCATGCTAATTAAACTCAACCATAGTCATTTCGAAAAATCCTGATGGATCAAACTCCAAATTCCTCTTCTGTCGATGTTCCATGGATGATAACTGGTACATTAACAACTCTTCCACATAGGGTTATCATCTTTCCTTTAAACAATCCTATTCTTCCCAATGAAGGTATCACAGTAGGCTTCCCAAAGATTTCCCAAGTACTTTTTGGCATAATATTCACTTGTGTTTCCTCATACAAGGTACAGTCTATGTCGAAATCTTCTATTCTTGTATCTATGCGCTGTTTTTCTTTCATGACCTCGGATGAACTGACCGCTTTGTGATCATCCATTGCTTCTTTTAACTGTACTAATGTAGTTTGAACTTTCTTTGATTCTTTCTCTTGATGGTTCTTTAGCATGCCCTTATTCTCTTGATAATTTTCTTGTCCCATATTCATCCTTTCAACTTTAGCAATCATCCTTGGGCAATCCTCAACCTCATGACCAACAATTTTACAATAAAGACAAATAAAACCTATACCAGGGCATTCCTTAGCAAGATGTCCCAGTCTTCTGCAGTTATAAGATAATGTGAATCCTCTCTTTCTTTGAAATGTTCCCCAACCTTTCCTGTACTGCGCACTAGGATCATAGTGCTGAGCCTGTAATCTGCAAAAATTCTTTCTAAGTTTCTGCATCCATTCATTAGTCCAAAAGTTCTTTTTATGCATAGGAATAACATATCTTTCTCTATTTCTATCAAATTTATTCAGATCTACTTTTTATTCTAACTTTACGCTAGCTTTCAGACTAGGACAAAATCTGTCAAACATACCTAGATTCATGCTTTTGAAACAAAAATTTCCACTTATCTGACTCTATCCAAGCACAAAGCTTTACCTTTTTCAAGATCTTACCTCTTTTTCTTCAGATGAGGTCTCTTTCTTAGCACAAAGTTTCACAAGTCAAGTAGAGTACTGTGCACTATGGTAGTAGATCTACAGAGATAGCTTCTCTTTTCTTTACTTCAGTTCCCAACAATCACAGTTTCAGCTCCCAGCAATGGAACCATTTGTTGGCACAAGGGCAGACCCAGGGTTCAATGCTTCAACAATGCACCAACAAAAACCTAACTACCGGCCCTTTCGGCAACACCTGCGAAGAAGGTGAAGTCTCACCCAAGGTAGAGGTAGGGGGGGTTACAGGACTCATGCATCTGTAACCAAGCTAGGACACATATATGTGATTACAATGCTTCGCAGGGTACTTATGAACAATATAGATTAATTTAGTCACATCACAAATCAAACCCTAAGTACAGTTCAACACAATAATAATGACAACATACACATCGCACTTAGCATCATAAGTCAGATCTAACACATTGAACATAGACAAAGAATTAAACATCTATCTATCATTCATAACATTCAATGCACTAACCAAATTCACAGCATAAACATTACAGCACAAAGAAAACCATCAACACAAGATTTACGTGGTTCACCCCAGTGTGGGGCTACATCCACCAACTGCTTCTTCTTCTTTATTAGTCTTCAATCTCTTACATCCATCCACTCCTATGCACTAAGCCATAGATCCAAGATTCGCACTGGACAAGTGATCTGTGCGCTAAGCGCCAGATCCAGCTTCCCAAAATCAGGTCAAGGCACGAAGCCGACTTCTCTCTCAAGCACAGAGCCTTACATACATGTTCTGTTGCACAAAGCAACTCAGAACTACTTGCCTCTTGCACTTTGCCACTTATACACTTAGCTACATACTATATTGCTTGCACTAAGCACACACACACACACCTTCTACATTACATTCCTTTTTATATATACTTTTACATCCCTTACCACAAGGCCTAATCATGGGTAAACCCATGGGTTGACATCCGAAAACCCTAATACGAAAACCCTAATGAACCCCTTTCTGGGTCCACAAAATAAGTGAGATCCTGCGATCTTAGCTCCACCTGGGCGCTCCATCTTCGACCAGCCTGTCGAAGTCCAAAAGAGATCAAACCCAACCAATGTTTCCTCAAAACTTGGTTGAGGGCCAACAATTCCCTTGGCTTAAGCCCCTTGGTTTATCCCCTCTTCCTAGACTCTTATCTCCCCTTTCCCTTCTAGTGGAGTTCTAGCCCCCAATACTTTTTTTTTTTCTGGTTGGTCTACAACAATGATGTATTTTTATTAATAATCTGAGTGTGATTACATATTACAATGATAGGATCATTGGCCTTTCAACATCTGGGCTCCAACCTAATAACCACACAGACACTCTAGCCTCAAAACATATATACAAAGGCACTCTGGTCCAAAATATCTTGGCTCACCAGCCTATATGTACATTTACAATTGGGGGTCATCCCAGTGGTGTTACATTCCCCTTCCCCTTATTTATGCACTATCCTTAGTGCATTATATACATATGTACAAGAAAAATGCTGCAAAAATCTTCAAAAATATGCGAGTACTCCTCCCGTAATACATCTTCATGTTCCCACGTTGCATCTTCAGGACCGTAACAGGTCCACTAGACCTTTACTGAACCCATTGCTCTATTCTAGAGTATCTTGACTTTCCAATCTAATATGCACATCGACTGAACTCACAAGTCTCCTTCTTGCTCCACCTGGATCACATTCCAATCAATTACATGATTAGAATCATATACATACTTTTTAAGCAAAGACACATAGAATATATTATGAATGCACATGGATGCAGGTAGTGCAAGCATGTATGCACCATGACCAATCCTCTCTAGGATTTCAAAGGGTCCACAATATCTTGCTGTAGGCTTTGTACAATTTCCCATCTCCGAGGAACTTTTCTTGGCCTTCACTTTTAAGAACACATGGTCACCCACTTTGAACTCTCTTTATCTGCATAAATTTTCTGCCTATCTTGAGAAGCCTTTAATTTTTTTTTTTTTTATCTTCACCATCTATTCTTCCATTTCCTTGAGCAGTTCTGCCTCAACCACTGCTCTGTCTGCTGGGTTATCCCAGCTCACTGGTGTATTGCACTTTCACCCATATAATGCTCCAAATGGGCTCATCTTCAAAGATGCATGATACCAATTATTCTAAGCAAATTTGACTAAGTGTAGATAATATTCCCATTTTGATGGTTTATCGATCACATACATTGTCAACATATCTTCAATCACCTAATTGAGCCTCTCTGTTTTCCCATCCGACTTTGGATGATATGCTTGCTAAAATTTAGTTTTTTCCCAAATCCTTTAAACGATCCCTTCCAAAAATTAGATGTGAACTTGGGATCTCTGTTTGAAACAATTGCCTCATGCACACCATGCAACCTCATTATTTTTCTCATGTAAATATTTGCAATGTTAACTACCTTGTGAGTTAATTTCACTAGAATAAAATGAGCAGCTTTGGTGAGCTTATCCACCACCACCATAATGGAATCATGTTGCTTTGTTGTTCTGGACAGCTTGGTGATAAAATCAATCGTCATCACTTCCCATTTCCACTCTGGAATAGGAAATGGTTGTAGAAAACCAGTTGGATGTCTATGCTCAACCTTTACCTTCTAACATTCTAAACATTTGGCTATATAATTAACCACTTCTTTTTTCATCCCTAGCCAAAAATATTGACTCTTTATAGTTGCAATGGTTTTCTGGCAACCTAGGTGCCGAACATAAGGCACATTATGCATTTCTTT
>JASDQU010107299.1:4436-14671 GCA_032191745.1 Picea mariana
CATTGACGTGATATTTTACCATGGTTCACCCCCTCGGGCTACATCCACAAAGATATGTCTTCTTTATTACTCATATTCAAGTCTTTGTGTTGCACGTATTACATCAAAAGTGCATAAATTCACATATATAAGTGTGGTGTGAGGCTAGATAGTGTCACACCAATCTCCACAGCTTGTGACCTAACCCTCAGTTACAACTCAAAAATAGACTCATCTCCAAAAATTATTCAATGATAGCTCCACATCTCTCAAAACTAGTATCTATGACTCAAAACTCATCAAAAACATACATAACATACCCTATCTTCCTCACACAACACATATTTGTACTACAAAAAGTGGGTTAAACCCATTACATCATGACCAAAACCCTAACCCTATGTGGATTAGATTTTTCCACATAGTAACCTCCTGCGCACAGCTGGTCCTCGATCCAACCATTTCCTCATCGCGTTGTCCTTCTTTCTTCCTCTAACTTTCCTCTTTCCTCACGTTGCTTTTCCTTATTTCTTGGTGCACTGTTTTTCCTCATTTTCTAGTGCACACTCCAACTATCCTTTAAAATTGTTGTGTATTTCCAAAAAATAACCTACTCGAACACCGATGCTATAACCTATAGCTCTAATACCGCTCTGTGATGTACCCAGCCACCAAGTTGGGCCATGCTACTCCAAAAATCGTCACCAAGAATGCTCTAATTCCACTCTTTAACGTACCCTGCCATCAACAAGATGGATCACACTACTATAGGATATCATATGTTGCTTTTGATCCAAGATCTCACTTCTTCACCCAAGAACGGATTTCTAATGACCATTACTTAATAAAGAATAATGAAAGAAATGTAATAAAAGTACATGCAATAATCAAGATTCATGCTAAACTTAAAAAGAATGCTTAAACATGCCATGCACAACCATAACGAGCAAGCAGGGACATCAAAGATACATATCTCAAAGATAATAATCAATACACAATGGAAATGAATATGCAAGTAAAGGAAACCATGACAAAGAGAACTTATCTTATATAAAGCCAATCACCAACTGGCTACAAACCAAGGACATTCCACTCAACCTTAGAAGCAGTTTTTCCAAGTCTCAACAAAAAGTCACCCCCAAGCCAAGGATATGAATCCACAAGGATGGGTTCCAGAGTGACACTCAGTTTCCCAAACCATTCAACACTCAAGCTATCATAGGTTTCTCAACACACAAAAATACAAAATACATGATCTCTCTTCTATCCATCCTGTACAACCCAAAGACAATTAATCCCCTTCACTACCATGCAGTTCCTTAGGTTTTCCACTTCTTTCCAAGGCTCAAGTGTATCTGGTACAGAATCTTGATGCTGGGACTCTTAGAACTCATAGTTGTGAACCAATTTTAACAGATGTCAATTCACCTCAAGCATACATGCACCATTTCATGGCTGGAATACATGAACAATTACTACAACCAATGAAACAATGTCTTCTTTCTTCAACAATTTGTTCCCATGTTCCCACCAAGAACCATAACAAATCAATCAAATGACAGATTGAAAAAAAATGGAGAAGAACCCTCAAACAACCCATAAGAGAGATTTATATAATTACATGGAATCAAGAACCACATGGAATTTTCCCCAAGAAGCTCGTATAACTACTTCTTTTTCTCTAAATTCCAAGATGGGTGAATAAAATGTAATATAAATACTTAGCCCCTTTAGGCCCCTCTCTTGTGGAATCATATCCCCCCATAACTCTTGTCCTTGTCTATCTTATAGCTAACGATGCATTTTATTATTTTCAATGTTCAAAGTATTACATTTCTTAGGCACTCCAACCCCTTTTTAATTGTTCAGGCATTCCAGACTTTCATCAAATAAACAAAATAAATTATTAACTCAGGGACTCAAAACTGGGGTATTACAGGTTAGTTGATATATGTTTTGACTAGTCCACCATCTCTATCAACTGAAATTTTTCAGACTTCTAATCGACCTTCTACAATGAAAAATTGTTCACCCATTTCTTGTATACCCAGATAGGCTGCCAAGACCATTGAAGTTGTTGGACATGATGTCAATGATATTTCTTCAGGATGAAAAACTTGTAGTTAGAAGCAACATGCTAGTGTTGCATTGATGACTCGTGTAATTGAAACTTTTGATTTGGTTACATACTCAAACGATCAAGGAAAACTTGAATGGGAGTAGGCTACACAAAAAAAAATGGATTCTTTGTCAAAGAATCACACTTGGGATTTAGTTTGTCGACCACAAGGATAGAATGTTGTGAAGTTTTGATGAGTATACTAAACCAAATTTTCCTCTAAAGGTGTTTTTGAGCATCATAAATATCACTTGGTTGTGAAAGGATTTTCTCAACAAGAAGGCATCAACTACACTGAGACCTTTTCCCTTATATTGAAGATGAAATTTGTTCGAATGATTCTTTCTTTGGTTGTTTGATTTGGATGTAAGATCCATTAGATGGATGTGAAGAGTGTATTTCTTCATGGTGAACCATCTGAAGAAATTTTCATGGAATAGCCTCTTGGTTTTGTGAAAGATTCTAATCTATTTTTTTGAATCAATAAGTCTCTCAATATTTTGAAACAAGCTCCCAGATCTTGGTCATATGCTAAGATTGATAGTTTATTTCTTCGACTTGGTTTCAAACATTGCGAATCTGATCATGTCTTATATGTACTCCATACTCATGGAAACACTTTGATTATTGTTTCCTATGTTGATGATCTTGTCTTAACTGGAAATAACACTGATCTCATTCTTTGATTGAAGAAGCAACTTGTTGACTCCTTTGACATGCCAGATCTTGGCATTATGCATTATTTTTTGGGTCTTCAAGTATTACCATTGTCTAATGGTTTTTTCATTTCTCAGTCTAAATATGTAATGGATCTTTTGACATGTTTTAAGATGACAAATTGTAATCCCCATGATACTCCTTTTCAATATAGAGTAAAGCTAAGAAAAACTCATCAAAATCCCAAGTCGATGCTACACTTTATTAACAATTAATCGACAGTCTCATTTATATTGTTCATAGTCGACCTAAAATTTCCATTGTTCTTAGTGTGGTCTCTCGGTTTATGCATGATACTAGAGAAATCCACTGGAAAGTAGTCAAATGAATTGTGTGTTAGCTCATGGGTACCACTAATTTTGGTATCCAATATTGTTGAAGTTTAGATTCATTGGTCAACTTCATCGACTTTGACTACGGTGGAGATAATGATGATCAAAAGTCCACTTCTGGATATGTGTTTCACTTCAGCACTGGAATGTTGGTTTGGTCATGCAATAAATAGAAGGTAGTATCCTTCTCGAATATAGAAGTAGAATATCGTGGCGTTGTTCATGCAAGTATAGAGGTAGTTTGGATTTTCCAACTTCTAAGTGAACTTGGATTTCCTATTCATACATTAACTACCATCTACTATGACACTCAGAGTGCCATTCATGATGTTGACAACCCTATTTCCCATAGTAAAATGAAGCATGTTGAGCTCCATGCTCACTATTTGAGATAGTTGGTTCATGAGAACATTGTCTCTCTTGTCTATTGCAAAACAGATGATCAGGGACATGAAATATTCACTAATCCATTATCTAAAGCTAGGTTTATCAAGATCCATATTGTTCTTGGTCTTAAGGAAGTTTTAATTGTGGGATGGTTTCCAACTGACGTAATTTCACCTACTGAATCTCTAGAGTTGTGTGTTGATGGGGGAGTGTTGGAATATCAAGTTATGATGGTTCATCACACTTCTCCTGTAATCAGTTGGTCATGCAATCAACCTAAATTTGGAAATAGTCAGTCAGGTGATCGAACAAATCTCG
This sequence comes from Picea mariana, assembly GCA_032191745.1. NCBI lineage: Eukaryota > Viridiplantae > Streptophyta > Pinopsida > Pinales > Pinaceae > Picea > Picea mariana. The sequence goes on from JASDQU010107299.1 coordinate 8,289, forward strand.
ACATCAGTTGATCAAGTAGTTGAAAATCTCGTTGATTGGACAATCTACCTGTAGTCAAAGGCAATGGGTCAGTGGATTGACCAGTCAAGCAATTGACTACATGTTGGATGCATGGACGATCAGGTCAAGCATCCTTGTCGAGCCGACTAGAAAACACAGATTTCACAGAGTCAACTCTAACCACCTAAAGTTATATGTGGATAATATCTTCCCAATTCCAAAGAATATGGGTAGATATTAAAGCTATAAATAGCATACCCAATGGGTCATCCACATCATTGTTGTTGTGTGTACAAGATGTCCAACATGCATTGTGAATTTTTTATCACAATGTGTTGTGCTTAAGTGTTTTAATGATGTCTTTAGACACCACCTTTTATCTTTGAAACTTATTCCTCTTTGATTATCCACATTTATGTTTACCTATTTCGTATCAGGTTACACCCAATCCCCAACAATTGCTAATATATGATATCTTTGGAAAATTTGAGTTGANCCACTTAAGTGGTTGAGAAAATTACTAATTAGTATTCAAGTGTGATGTTAGTGATGTGGCCTTTTGGTAAATTCGGAGTAATCTCAATTTCTTTTGTGGTTATATTTTAGTGGATTGCAATGGTTGTTACAGTATATTTGGTAAGTGATCTCCCTTTTGAGAAATTCTTAGATCTTACTTTTTTCTTTGAACATGAGATGTGAAAAATATTTATTGAATCTTGTGTGTACCTTTTTACTTGAGAGTTAACTTATAGAATTCTAGATATATAAAAACCATATATTTAATTTCAAATTAGCATTCCAATACCCCCCCCCCAAAAAAGGATTGAAGCTTAATGTACTTACCTTGTTACTTGAGAGTTACCTACTTATAACCTACTTATAAGGTTGGAAACACATAAAAAAAATATCTTTAATTTCAAAGTAACATTCCAAGACCAATATAATACATAATTAGAGGGGATCCACTTTAACAAATAAATATATAGGAATGTAAGTTATGCAAATTTTCAAAGAGGAAAAAACACCTCTTAATTTTTTATATTCTCTAAGTAGGACTAAGCTAATATCAACCCTTATTTAATGACAAATAAAATGTGTGCGAATAAAAAACAAAAGAATTCTACCCATTATCTCTCTGCATTAAAAAACTATAATGATAACTTATCAATTTTAAACATATTCTATGTGTTTATATTCACACCATGCTAAGATGGTATTTTTTAACTTTTAATTTCATGTGGATAAATGGGAGAGGAATATTATAATTTGAATAATATTGATTTGTAAATGGGAGGCTTATGACCTATCCATTTCATCAACATGGATCTCCGTAGAAATAAATAATTCTCTCTAATATTGATCACCAACATACACAATCATATTTGGTTCACTACTCGTATGCTTTCTTTAGTAGACATACCTTTGTTCAATAGAGTCTCTCAATGTAACATCCCTAGCCACCCACAGGCTGGGGCATGCTACCTTCAATCCCTCCATTCTGCTTCTTCCTCTTACAATACCTTTTTAAAATTTAAGGATGCATAAAAGAAAATACCTTAACGAGATGCACAACAATAGTCAGCAGGCATGCATAGTCTAAAGATCCAATTAAACGATAATTAAATATACAATGTAAATACATTCATATACATGTAAATGATACCATAACAGAGAGCACTTATCTTTATGGAATATGACACCAACTGGCTGCAGACCAAGGACGTTCCACCCAACCATAGACACCACTGCTCTAAATCTCAACAATAGTGTCACCCCTGAGCTAGGGCTATGAATCCATCAGGACGGTTCCAAAGTGTACTTGGGTTCCCAAACCAATCAGTTGTCAATCTCTCATAGGTTTCCCAACCCCCACAACAATCCAAGTACCCATCTCTCTTGTACCTAGCCTATACTGCCCCAATAGAATGGACCTCCACCCTTCTCTGCCATGCAGTCCCTTAGGCAATCCCTCTCCTTTATTTTGGGGCCTCCAACATAGTTGGTCTGGAAAATCAAGATGGAACTCTCAGGACTCGTAGTTTTGAGCAAAACAGGGCACATGCCAAACCCATCTCAGACATGCAAGCCCCAGGTCATGGCTAGATTGGATTAGTGACCATTATAGCCAAATATCTTGTGGCTAATTCTTCAGCAGTTCGGTTCCCTTCCCAATACAAGACGCAGGTGAGGATGGATCAATGGATGGGTAAGTCAGTGCATGGAAGTGCATGAGGGAAATGAAGGAACGGACAGGAAATCAACGAACAAGCCATCAGTCCCTCGACCAACGACCAATGACCATCAACCCCTGACCAATGACCAACCCCACAATCAGACCAGGGATGGGTTTAAGTATTTTTGTGGGGAACCAAGAACCTCCTAGCCTTCCCCAAGAAGCTCATGTAATCAATCCCCTTCCTTAGAAAAAAAGGGTAGTTAAAATAGGAATAAACACTTAGCCCTTCAATCCCCCTCTCTTGTGGAATCATATCCCCCTATAACTCTAGTCCTTGTTCGTCTAGCAACCAACGATATGTTTATTATTAATAATGATAAAAAAAATTACATGTCTTGGGCACACTGGCCTTTTAATAATTGTTTGGGCACACTGGCCTTTTAATAATTGTTTGGGCACACTGGCCTTTTAATAATTGTTTGGGCACTCTGGCCTCTCTGCACTGTAACAATACATTATTTAAAATGGGGGTTCAAAACCTGGGGTGTTACATCCCCTCCCCCTTATTTTGGCACTATCCTCAAAGCATATACAAAATAGAGATCAAAATCTTAAATTTCTTCAAAAAGTTGTGGGTGCTCTGCCTGCATGGCATATTCATGATCCCAGGTAGCATCTTTAGGATCATAGTAGTTCCACTAAACTTTTACCATCTCTATAACTCAATTCCACAACATTTTGACTTTTCTGTCCAATATCTGCACTAGCTGAACTTGAAAATCTCCCTCTGTCTCTACCTGAATCAGACACAAATCAATAACATGGTTAGGATCATGTACATATTTATTTATTAAAGATACATGAAATACATTATTCACATTCATGGAAGCAGGAAATGCAAGCATGTATGCAACAGGCCCTATTCTGTCCAATATTTCAAATGGACCACAGAATATGGCTGTCATCTTTGTACAACTACCCAATTTCAAAGATATTTTCTTGGGCTTCACTTTCAAAATTACATGGTCCCCTACTTCAAATTCTCTAGATGTCCTGTTCTTGTCTTCATAATATTTTTGTCTATCCTGAGCTACCTTTAAATTATGTTTGATCTTGACTACCTGGTCTTCTATGTCCTTGAGCAACTCCGGCCCAAGTACCACTCTATCTATTGGGTTGTCCCATCTTACTAGAGTATCGCATTTCCTATCATACAAGGATTCAAATGGGCTCATTCTCAATGAATATTGATACCCATTATTATATGCAAACTCAACCAAGTGTAAGTAATCTTCTCACTTAGATGGCTTATCCATCACATATATTCTCAGCATGTCTTCAATTATTTGATTGACTCTCTCTGTTTTCCCATCTGTCTAGGGATGATATGTTGTCCTAAAGTTTAGATTTGTTCCAAATCCTTTAAACAATCCCCTCCAGAAATTGGAGGTAAACTTTGTATCTATGTCCGAGACAATTGTCCTAGGCAGTTGTTCAACAATATAAGCTGAAGTTTTGTACGATATCTACCTAAAGGTTTATTTCTGGTTGTAATGAATCCAATCGTGATAGGATAGTTCCCACGTGTGATGATCCAGGGTAATACAACTAATAAAAGTGCCCAGGCAAGCCAAGCGAAGCATGTCAAATAACAAAGTGAGGTGAGGGAGTTCAAGTAAAGTAAAAAACCAGCAGGTGGGAGCTGGTAGGTTGTGAACTTAAGTAATTCAGTACAATCTATGTGTATAATGATTAGGGGAATACGTTGGACAGAACACACTTGTATAAGCATGTGATAAGCGTAATCATACTTACTGCTTAGGTATCTATAACTTTCATGCATGGGCAGGTTGATCCCAAGAGCTGATCACCCCAATGGAAACTACAGATCATTCTAGTCTCTCTCATGTGTGGCCAGTGTTGGTTTCAATTGGTGCCTACCAATCTCCATCTCTTGTTTCTTTCAAATTCATGGGGAAAGGTTTAGGACCTTTTATTCAAGGGAAATCCTTAACATAAAGATCCAGAACCTGACAAGCAAAACAAGCATTAGAAAGGTATCCCATGCAACCTAGCAATTTCCTTCATGAAAATTTCTGCAATATTAGCCTCTTTATGTGTTGTATTCATAGGCACAAAATGAACAGCCTTTGTGAATTTGTCAACCACCACCATGATTGAATCATGTTTCTTATTTGTTCTAGGTAATCCTGTGATGAAATCCATGGTGATCACTTCCCATTTCTTCTCTGGGATTGGCAATGGCTGCAACAAACCTGTTGGGTGCCTATGCTCAGCCTTCACCTTCTGACATTCCATACATCAAGCGATGTAATCAGCAACATCCTTCTTCGTTCCCAGCCAAAAAAACTAGCTTCTTACTGCTATAATTGTTTTTTGGTAACCAGGATGTCCATCATAAGGAACATCATGCATTTCCTTCAGTACCAAATTCCTCACTTCTCCAGAACTAGGAACATAGATCCTATTTTTATGCATGAGTAGTTCATCTTCCTTTATCTCATACTCCTTTATTTTTTGTTGTACATCTCCTTGTTGTAATTTTTCCTTTACCTGTAGGTAATTCTTGTCTATAACAAGACCATCTAAAATTCTACTCTTCAAGTCTGATTGATGCATACTGACAGCAGTAGCATGCATGATATGCACTCTTCTACTAAGTGCATCAAAAACTTTATTCTCCTTTCCCTTGATATGCTTGATATCGAAGTCATGTTCACTTAAAAATTCCAGCCATCTCGTTTGCCTGGCATTCAAGGTCAGTTGTTCAAAAAGATACTTCAGGCCAATGTGGTCTTTCCTTAATTCGAATTTCTTCCCCATGAGATAATGCCTCCACATCCTCAAGGCATGAACAATGGCAGTAAGTTCCAAGTCATGGATGGCATAGTTCCTCTCATGTTCCTTAAGCTTTCTGGACTCATATCCAATGACATTTCCATTTTGCATGAGGTCTCCCCCAATTCTTTCCTTACATGCGTCTGTACATACCAAAAAACTTTCATTTGGGTTAGCAATCTTTAACACAGGTGCACTAGTAAGTAATTCCTTTAATAGATTAAAATTATTTTCACACTTGAGTGTCCATTCAAATTTAGTTCCCTTCTTTTGAAAAGAAGTGATGGGATGAGAAATCTTAGAGAACCCTACTATGAACCTTCTGTAGTAGCCATCTAATCCCATAAAAGATCTGACGTCTGACAGGTTTCTGGGTGTTGGCCATCCTCTAGTGGCTTTGATCTTCTTTGGATCTACTGCTATACCCTACTCTGAAATAATGTGTCCCAAGTAATGGATCTGCTTTTGATATAAATAACACTTACTCAAATTGGCATACAAATGATGTTCTCTCAGTACTTGCAATACCAGTCTTAAGTGATGTTCATGCTCCTATTCCAACTTAGAATAGATAAGTATGTCATCCAGGAATACTATGAAAAACTTATCCAAATAATTTCTGAATATGTCATTCATTAAGCACATGAATACAATTTCTGCATTGGTCAGTCCAAATGGCATCGCTACAAATTCATAATGCCCATACATGATCCTAAAGGTTGTCTTATGAATGTATTCTTCCTTGATTCTTACCTGATGGTATCCTTCCCTCAGGTCAATTTTTGAAAATATCTTTGCTCCTCTTAGTTGATTAAAGAGGTCATCAATTCGGGGTAGAGGATACTTGTTCTTTATAGTGTACTTGTTCAGTTGTTGGAAGTCAATACATAACCTCAAGGTTCCATCTTTATTTTTGACGAAAATTACTAGTGCTCCCCAAGGTGAAACACTTGGACATATGTACCCTTTCTTCAACAATTCTTCTAACTGCATTTGTAATTTTTTTAACTCTGGTGTGCTCATTCTGTAAGGTGTTTTTGACACCGGGAAATCTTCTGACACTAAATCAATTGAGAAGTCTATCTCCCTTCTTGGCAGAAATCCGGGTATTTATTGGAATACATCTTCAAATTCCTGTAGTACCGAGGAATCTTAAAGGCTTGGCCCCTTTGTATTATCTATCTCTTCCACATGAGCTGCATACAATTGACATCCTTTCCTAAAACATTTTTTTAGCTGTAAGGATGAAATCTCCCTTATAGAGATGGGCCTTGGAACTCCTTTCACAATGCTTTGTTTTCCATTTCCATCAAGACATGTAAATGTCTTGTTATGAAAATCTAGGACA
>JASDQU010107299.1:38566-62469 GCA_032191745.1 Picea mariana
CTGAGAGATGCGAGCCCAATTTCGGACCCCCCCCTCCATTAAAGGTAGAACGACGAGGGGGGTCCAGAATGAAACTTCATCCACAGATCTAGGTGGGCGGATCTTGATCGTCCAAACCTACCTGCTCGTTAAAATGACATGCCAGACCCTTTTAAAACTTTGGGATAAACAGGTTTTCCAAATCTCTCTTTTCACCCAAGGGGACGCTTCCCTTAGGAAAATACCCCATACATGATTATGTGCTAAAAGGCATATTCATCCCATCAAAATGGGATATCGTGATACAAGAAGTGAAGGAAATCATGTGTGCGAGTGGCATAATCGGGGTCAAAGCGGCATAAAAAGTTATCTTTGCCTTGTAGGCTCTGTAGTTGGCGTAAATTTTAAGGTGGTGTAATTTCTGTGATGGTGTGGACCTTGAGGGGGTCAACTCTGATGTGACATTAGGAAATTATGAACCCAAGGAGGCGTCCAATGGTGACACAGAATACACACTTGAGGGGGTTCAAGCAGATATTGTATTGACGACACCATTGAAAGGAAACTTGTAAGTTATCTATATGTTGAGTGCATTTCTTGGATCGAGCGATGAGGACGTCCAAGTACGCGAGGATGATACAATCCAGATCATGAAAAACGTATGTCATTGCCCGTTGGAATGTCTCATCGGTGTTCTTGAGTCCAAAAGGCATGACATGATATGAAAAAATACCCCACGGAGTAGTGAATGGGGTTTTGTACTAGTTGACTGAATGAATTTGAATTTGATTGTAGCCAGACAAATAGTCCATGAAGGACAAGGCCTCGTGGCTAGCACAATCATCAATAAGTTGTTCTATGAAAGGATTTGGGAAGTTATCTTTGGGACATGCGTGATTGAGATCATGAAATTCAATGAAGACGTGAATACTGCCCTATTTTTTGTTGATAGGGATGGGTTTGGAGACCCATGACCTATATGCGATGGGGTAGATGAACCCTGTAGCACGTAATTTTTCAATTTCGTCTTTGATAGCTGCTGCTTTGGATGGGTGTGGTGGGCATTTCTTTTGTCACACAAGTGTGATATCAGGCCATGTGTTTATACGATGTTTAACAATAGAAGGATCGAGGTCGGGCATCTCTGTGTATGACTAGGCAAAAATGTCCCGATATTCCTAGAAGAGAGCTTTGTAAGTTGTAAGTTCTTTAGGAGAGCATGCAGCGCCAATGGTGATTTCTTCTACAATTCCATGTTTGATGGAAATATTGATTTTGATGGTGGGGGAAATGTTGGCCATGTTGGCTTCTTCAAAAGTTTGAGGGGCAGGGATAGGTTTGTTGAACCAGTCTATATGCCCGGATGGGATAAAATATTTAGTTTCGATTGCATATATGGAGTTGTGGCTAGGAGGCACAAAGGCTTCCTGTGAGAGAAAGAGCACTCTATGATGGAGTGCATTCCATGGGCAATCGGGTGAAGTTAATTCTTTGAGAATATCTTCATCGTAGTGGAACTGGCGAGAATATAGGGGATCCAAGGGAGTAACATTGGATAGTGTCACCATGTGATTGTCTTCCGGTGGCGAAGAGGTAGAGGGGGTGGCGCAAGGAGGTTGCGATGGTTCACTCGACATAAACCAAATATCGAGATATTATGGGTTAAATATTGTGGTCATCTGTAAGATTTATGTGGAAAAATGAATCGGAGAATTGGGAGATTTGGGGGAAAATCCTCATATAGGCTATCCATGACCCATGGAGGAGTGGGAAGTGCCTCCAGATCAGGAGATATAATATGAACAATATATGAATATGGAGTAGGGTTAATCACTGATGTCACTGGGAGTGGGGTGGGTGTAGGATTTTGAATAAGGGCCATTTGTCGGCACCTATATTCAATGATCGTAGGACACTGGTACTTGAAATGATCAAGGGATTCACAAAGAGAGAAAGGAAATATCATTTGTTTGTTGACCAAGGTTGTGAAATAATGGATTCCATTGACACAGGTACTTGATGACATGGATGGAGGGGGTTGTTGCTGAAAGCTCGGGCATACTGTCATTAGTGTTTGTCGAAACTGAGGTAGCGTAGGGAAATGGTGGGTGTAATGGCCATACTCTGAACAAATGGCACACGTGAATTTGGTTCGCAGGCCTTTGCTTCCTATAGTAGGGGACGTGGTGGTAGTACTGGGTGTGCTCTGCGACAAGCGGTGTGGTTGCTCGAGGGAGTTGGATTAAATTGTGTAGCTTGGGAAGAGAGGGGAATCTATTGGTGGGGTGTCCTTCTTTCTCACATAGTTCACAAGGAGGTTGAACTTGGGGGGGAAGTGGAGTAGTGGGCTCTCTCTTCTTCCTTATGCCCCCAGCTATAGCAGTGGTGCTGGCTAGTGGGTGAGGGGGTGTGGTTCCGTTGGATTTAGGATTGTGATCTGCATTGGGGTTCCCTTGATTTGGGGAGGGAGGGATGGTTGAGGGACCATCTCAAGTGGGTGGAGATACCAAACTGGAATAGAAATCACCATGTTAGGAGGGGTAAGCATTGTGACTACCTGGAAAGCTTGTATGCCTAGTGGGGGTTAGAAGAAGGGGATTTGGTTAATGGCTTGGATAAATGTATCCCAAATTGGGATGTGACCTTGGGGGAGAGTGAAATTGGGAGCAAGTTGTGTTGGAGATTTCTCAGGTGATTCCTGAGGTAGGAGTTCTATGACTAGTGGGACGTCAGGGAGTGAAGAAGCCTTGGTGGGAGAAATGGTATCTCTAGTTTTAGTTCCATTGGAAGAGATGACACATACTTTAGATGAGGGGTGTATGAGCGAGGGTACTCTGTGGTATGTCCCCAACAGTGATGGATATTTGAAAATTCTGGGGCCCATCTCGATGAGTGGGTAGGCATCAAAATTAGTGTGAACAAAAGGTAGGATGTTATCGATGTGGGAGGAAGGGTTAGGCTCGTAATGTGAAACTTGATCGATGGTGATGATATTCCCATTGTGGGGGAACATCATCATTCAAAACACAAAAGAGGTCACTGCCTTCATATCATACATGTATCTACGTACGAACAATATATTGTAATCAAGTGGGGCGTCGATAACCTCAATGTCAATAAGGATGTTTTTTCCCCCGAGTTCAACGGGGACTTTTTGAAAGAGCCCTTCAGGAGAGGATGGTCGTCCATCATAAGATTTTAATGTAATGGTGGAGGGGATTAACTCAAGGTATCCGAGTTTCTTCCATACAGTTTTGGACATGATGTAGGTGGATGCATCTTCATCAATGATACATCAATGAACTGTGATGTTTCGAAATTTGACTAGGATCTGGAAATCTACCAAAGCGGGGAGACAAGGTTCTCCACTATCAAGATCAAATGTGAGGAATCTAATATCAGTTGGGTCGATTGCCCCCAAGGAGGAAAAAAATTATTTTCGTTGAGTGGGACAAGTTTGGAGGACCTCCAAGACAGACATGGCTGTAGGATATTGCGCCTAGTCATCGACCAAATAGTAATTGTGTGCCGCCCTAGCCTGAGGGTTGTTGACATTCTGTCATAATGGGATGCAAGGGATGCGAAGGGGTGGTTCATTGTTAGGGCATGGAATCATCAAAGGTGGTCCGGTTGTAATTGGAACTACTTCCAAAGTGGTGGGAGTAGATTCAGGGGGTGCGCTGTATTGACGATTGCGCATTTGTAGAAGGATCTCTTCTTCTCTAGTGAGGAGGATGTTGTGATCCATGGGAGTCCCATAATTTTGGTACTGTCCCATCTATGGTGGGGAGGGGTGCATCTCCTGTTGGTTATTCATCACACCTTGGTGTGGAATAGGGTTTTGCAACACCGCTGGGGGTGGTTGTTGCACATATTGTTGTGGGGCCTGCTGAGGGGCAGGCGGTGTTGGGGGATGTGGTTCGTTCATAGATTCTTTCATCCATTTAAAGTCAGAAATTTGGGGGAAATGGTGAGTATAATGGCCATACTCACTACAAAGGGCACAGGGGAAGTTTGTTTGGAGGTTATTGTTGTTGTTCTGCCCTTGGCGTTTAGTGTTGTTTCTCCCTGGGGGATTCTGGTTCCCTAGGTTCTAGTTGCCCCCAATAGGTTGGTTTTGTTGGGGGTTGTTGTCCCCTGGTCTGGGATTATTATTTTTTTGGTTTTTTCCTTTCTTCTTGGAATTATTCAACTAATGGGACAGATTTTACATATTCAGTTGTTCAAAATTTTGAAATTCTAAATGGGAGAGGGATGAATAAAGTTAACCCCAACGTGTGGCTATCCTTGTGGTGGAGCCATGGGTTGTGGAGGAACATGAAATGGAAAGTACAGATTATTTTGTGGCAATGATTTGTATGGTACATAGGAAGGCACGGTGCTTTCACTAGTGCTGAGGGTGTAAGATGAGGTACAGGGGGTACCAGAACTTGGTTGAACAGTCAGGTGCATCATGGGTGTTGATGCAGGTCCACTCATGGGTGGCGGGGGTAAAGTAGAGTATGGCGACTGATAAGGGGGATGAGGGTAATAAGAGGGTCCTCCATATATCATTGGATATTAGGGTGTACCGTACATAGGTGGTGGTTGGATGTACGGATTGTGGTGTGTTGTGGTACCAATCAATCCATATGCTGAGTGAGACATTCCAGGTTTGTCCTGGCCAAATGGTACGGGTCTCGGGGCGTCAGGTAGTACTATATATAAGTATCTTGACTGTGAGTAAATGAGGTCGTATTGTTGGGCCTTGTTGATGGCCTCTTCTTTAGATTAGAGGAAGGTGGAGGCCACATATTTATCAAGGAGAGGAACGCATGATCTAAGAAACCAATCGAGGCATTGTTGCATGGTGGTTTCTACTTTGCATAAACCACATCACCGATGCCATTCGTGAATGTGGTCATTGATATGTGTGGTTGAGGTTTGTTTAAACTCAGAGAGAATCTCTAGACCATTATCATGGTGAATTGGGAGTTGAAAGAAGGTCAAAAATGTTTTGGCCAATGATTCAAAAGTCACATGGGACCCTGATTTCTCGTCTACATACCATTTGGCTAATGGGCCTGTGAGGGTGCGTTGAAATAACCTTAATGGATGGATTCATCCATGATGTTGTTTGATGAGCACCATAGGTGGAAGGTCATGACATGGTTGGAAGGATATTCTCACGCCTTGCCTTCAAACTTGGGAATGTCTGAAAGTAGTTTGGTAGGCATTGTAGGCCATGTGGGGTCGTGCAATATAGGATCATTCGTAAGATTTCTCAGATCTAGTATGCTGAGGGAATCCAAGTATGGAATTTGGTGTAACGTCCCCAACCACCCATGGATGGGCCACACTACACCAAATAACTCTTACGTTCTCTCTGCAGAATATACTTTAACATACCCAACATATAATCTGAGCTATGCCACATAAAATTTTCTAACTACATGCAATTAAAATATATACATGCAGAACTCTTGCGGAAGCATTATATATAAAACATAAACATACAAATACATTTGTAAATGCACGAATTCATACTGAAATAACAGTAAACGCATACATGCAGCATATACATGAAATACCCATAAATATAAACATAGTTATAAATCATACATAAGATAAATCCGTAAAACTAAACATAGAAATAATAATGCAGCATATAAATTTATCACACAGTTGACACTTGTTAAGAATATCACCAACTGTGTGCAGACCTTCCACGAACCTCCCAGCCTTAGACCACACTATCCATCACTCTCAACAGTGAGTCACCCCCGAGTTGGGACTAAACTCCACCTGGGTAAAGGGTTCCTAACCAGGCTAATGGCTCATGGAAAAGAGGAAAGACTCTGTCACAGGTGCCTACTCAAAATAACAACCTACAGTCTCTCATCCCCACATGCCTATCCCACCCCAGGAACTGTGCCCCTTTTCTACTCAATAGTCCTTCGGCTGCCCCACTTCCCTTCTAGGGCTTCAGCAACAGGCCAGACAGGAAGTCTCAAAGCCCTGCAGTTGTAGTTTAGCACCTTCAGGAAATCAATTCCCAACAATTCTCTCACCTAGAGAGAAATTTCTCATGGGCCTGACAACCCACCTCTTCAATATCCCACAGGCCTGACAACCTGCTTCTTCAGTATCCCCCAGGCCTGACAACCCTCTTCTTCATTCCAACTCCCCAACTAACCAACTACACAAACCTCTATGGCCATGGATACAAGCTCAGGTATAGTGACAAAAAGTATGGAGGATAACTGTCTGCGTGAGTGAAAATGGTCATGGCATCATGGCTGAATGATGGAAGGAATAATGGAAAAGATGATGGTAAGAATGATGGGGGAGTGTGAAAATTAACTAAGTCCCAACAATATGTATGCATGTCCCCAACTTGACACTTGTCATGTTGAGAGCTACTTTGGCCCACTTGTCCCCAACTTTAGAACTTAGGATAAAATAATTATCCATACTTTATGATTTAAGAAATATTAATATAATATTCATTTTTGGCTTAAGCTCCCTGACTTATCCCTTTTCCTTAACTTTTAGGCCCCACCCTTTCCCTAAATAGTGGAGTTTAGTCTCCCATATCTTTTATCGTGGTCGATCTGTGTGCAACGATGTATTTTATATTAATTATGAGACATATACAAAAATAGGTGCACTAGCCGTTAACATCTAGGCTCTCTGACCTAATCAAAACATAAGCATCCTAGCTTATAATAACTGGCTCACTAGCCTATAAAACATATCATATACACAAAGGCTCCCTGGCCTCAACATTGCGCGCACTCAAGTTTGTTGTGCGCGGTATCCTGGGATGTGCATACTTCCTCATTTTACTGCGCAGTACATGCGCGCACTATGCCATGAAATGTGCATACAAAAATGAGATCAAAACAACTCACCAGCTTAAGTACATTTGTATTTACATTTACAATTGGGTTCGGTCTTAAGGGTATTACAATCCCCTCCCCTTATTTATGCACTATCCTCAATGCATTATATACCATGTACCATTCCAATTCTCTAAAATTTCCAATCTTTAGCTATTGAAAGCTTGTTATCCATCTGGTGCTCTACTTTCCAGCACCACTTCTCATACTCATACTGCAACTGGAAGTCAATTTCTATTCCACAAAGAAGCTTCAGGAAATAATTCAACTAATTTTTCCTTATTACATGCTTTGATCATACTTCATTGAAGCAACAACTGGCTATAGATCCATGAAGTTCCACCCAACCTTATATCTCACTGCTGATAAACTCTCAGCAACATACCATTCCCAAGCATGGGATATGACTCCATTAGGATAATGGCTTCCCAAGATAACCATGGCCCACAATAAATATCAACATAGTCTAGGCCAAGGTACCAAACCTCAACAACACTCCAACCAACGGTCTCTCTTACCCACATGCCTTTACAACCCAAGGTAGTATGCACCTTCACTGTCCAACAGTTCATCGGCTACTCAACTTCCCTTCCAGGGCTCCAACACAGGCCAGACAGGAAGTATCAGAGCACCGTGGCTCTAAGTGTTCCAACTTTAATCATTATCATCTCACCTGCATCATACACATGCAGTTATCATGAGAGAGCATTATAAAAAAATCCATTTTAGAAATCCAATTAATTTCATAATGAGTTTGACTTTTCCCAAAATGTGAAATTCTATTTCATAATTTTTCATTGCTGTTGCAATAATAGGATGTAATTTTCCTTATGGCTTTCAGCAAGCACCATTCTAAATACCATTTTTCCTGCAATGATTATATATTGCATACAACTAGCAAATTGATAGTATTTTCTGTGTATCATAATTCAACATGCACATCACCTTATGCAATGATCTTAGAATTGCTTGCACCTAGAAATTCAATCACAATTACAAAACAATTTAAGAAAATAGAATGACTCATCATTCTATGCATATGCATGTTCATAATTAACAACAGTAAGTTCAATTCTTCAGTTTTTTTTGAACATGAAATTTTCTGTAGTCACTATTCCTGTGACTACCTCACTTGCAACTTTCCTGTTGCAATGTTTAACAGTTCCTGAAATGTTTGCAACTTCTTGAGTTAGTAACATTTCAACAATTAGTATAATTATTTCCATGCAAAAACATATATACATGCACTCACATAATGCATTCAACAAAATGCATTTAATTATACAATTCCATCATGTATGAGTGCAACTCTGGCACTTACTAGGCATGAGTGGAACTCTCAATGCCTATTTATTCAATGCACCTTTGCATTGATTTTTAGAATGAGCTTTATCAAATTCATGCATCTCACCATCCATAAATTGGAAATCTGGCCAATGTCTTGACCCATCTCCACACACTTCCCATTGTCTTCACAATTACTTGGATGCCTTCCTTTTCAACCTGAACACTACACCAATAATACAATTCTGTAGTGTTTATTAGTGTTAGAAAAAAGGTTGCAATCCAAGTTTTATTTAAAGTAGGAATCTCATTGGGTATTTGTGTGGCACATAACCTTTCTATAACCATATATTTCCATATCCAACCCTGTTCTGGTCTCATACATGACTAGATTTCTTAGCATCATTCCTATAACAAGTTCTTATCTTTTATTTTCTTTGGTTATTGTCTCATAACCAAATTAACATGGCATGCTACCATGTCAGTGTGTGCAATCAAAATCTAAAAGATTTGATAACTATAACAGTCCTCTAGACTTTACCAAACCTAGTGGTAACTCAATCCTACCAATGCACTTAAACAATACCATACAACGTATTATAAAATTCAATTTGGGGAAATTCTTGCCAGGATTTCCCTTTGGCAATTATACAACATAATTTCCAAAAGAGAGATACTTACCTACATGGCTTCCGTTAAATGAGTTTAATGCTACCTAATTAGTTGATGACTATAGAAGTTCTCATGCTTCCTTATCAGCTTTATAATTCAATATTCCAGCCTTATGTTGCTTCCATCCATGTGCAACAACATTATCAACAACACTTGAAAAAATGCATGCATTCTCACCCTATGGTTGTCCCAACAAGCCATAAAATACTTGATGCTACAGTAATTGCAGCAAATTCTTTCTTCCTGTATAACGTTTCCTTGTTTATCCCAGAAGTCTTCCATTCTCCTGGATTCCTGAACCTTCAAGTGCTCTTCACTGTAATTACTGTGCATGAATATTTCTGATCTGAGCACTTTCTAGCCAAAACATTCTTGGCTGCCTTTTATTTTCCATCCAAATAATAAACTGATAATAACCTTCAACTTTTATTTACTTTCTAGATCCATCTATCCCAACTCATACTTGGATGAATTATAATTCCCATCATGTTGTCTTATAGACTTTGGATATTCAACATCCATTTATTTTTCGGAATGAACTATTCTAGTTCTTCCTTGATTGAATAATTTAGTATTTGAGTTTTCTTGCATTCTTCTCCACTCCTTTCCAACTAGAATCAAACTTGGCTTGCATAGCCAATCTCTTATCATACTGTAGGGATGCACATATGCCTCCTTCCTTGGCTGCACAAAATTAACTAAAATCACTTAATGTTGCTTTTAATTTACTAACATAATTCAAGTGGTACTTCCACCCCCTAGAAATGTCACTCATGACTCTATGATACTTGAGATATATTCTTCTTAGGCATCATCTCTTTTACATTCAGAACCAAGCATAGAACCATTTCCTTTTCATGGTTCTTTACTGACTCTCTACAAAGATCCATTCCACTTTTAAGTCTTTCTTGGCTTAACCTTTCCATGCTATTGTGGAAATATCTTCAATACCTTTGGAATGCATCAATATTATCTTCTAGTATTCTTGTTTTCCCTCTTGGAGTGTTTTTCATGCATTCCCATTTGCTTGATGTCTACCCCATGAATTCTTCTTCCATTATTCTAGGATGTTCATGGACTTGCAACTACATATTATGCTGATATTAATTTTCAACATTCAACTATTATTCGGATCCCTCGGATCCAACTCCTACATGACCCAATTCTATTTCCAGTCATGTTTTATGAGTAACCTTGGACAATTAACACCAACTTCCTTCTTGAGGTACTTGATTTATCCCTTCCTTAACCAATCATATCAGTACTTGCATTTTCTTGCTGGCTATTACCTTCCCCTGTCTTGACCAATCTAATTTCAACTTGCCTTACACAATCCACTTCTATCATGCCATACTAATTCACTTCATACCATGCTTCCACTGCGCACTCTAATAACCATAAGGGAAGCATTACTCTAATTTCATAGCTAATTCCTGGATATGATGCACTCTTTATCCAAATATGAACTAAGCCTCTTTCTTTATCTGATTACTATTCTTTTGATAGTCAATTCCTTTTATAATAGATCTTACTCCAATGCATTGCTTAATTTGTATATTGTCTTCTTTGGGGGTGTTCACTAATTCATTCACTACATGATCTATTCCTTTGACCAAATTCCATTGAATACTTGATTAACATGAAAGGAATTCTTGTAGTGGCCTCCCAAGACTTTATGGCTACATCAAGATTCATACCTTAACCTTTTGTAGTCTTGGCTTTTGATCATCTTATGAAATGTTTTGTCACAACACTCTTTCCCTGAGTACCTCTTATTTTTAACTAAAATTCAACCTTCTGACCTGTTAATAACTAAAAAAATTTAACTCTGCAAAATGTGCAGCCAACAAAACTTTGTCAGGTTAACTGACTCAACAATTTTCATGAAAATATATGAACCATTTTGGTTCCATAATATATCAGAATTATTTCTCCTGATTCTCTGGAAAATTGAATGACCAGATCAATTTTCTGGGTGGATATTTAAATTACACTGTCCAAGACCTTTCCAACGCCTGCTCCCATGCTCAATTCTGAGTCTTGAGCAGAACGTTATGGATAATTAAAAATTGCCCATTAATTTTTCTATTAATTTTTTTTTTTTAACCTGGTGCTACTCTGTGCTGTAATATGCATTTTTCACCTACTCCTTTGGATTTTTAGTAGGATATCAATTGGTTTTCTTCGTATACCTCTTATGGGCACTCTTTCCAAGTTTTATCTCTTTCTGGGTTCCGAGCTGTTTGTTATAGCTTTCTGAAGTTCTAAGCCAAAATACCATATTGTAACTTTGCATGCTACAGGTAACTTCTTTGCCATATTAAACACTTTTAACATGCCCAAAAATTTAATTCCGCTATGGGAATGTCTTATGTGGTTCAATATCTTTCCATTGAATACTCCCGCGCCTCAATCTGATTCTGGAACGGAAAGTTATGGTTCTTTGAAGTTAGTTGGGTCTTAAACTTTACCCATCACTGTTTGTGCTATAACTTTCTCATAAAAGCTCTGTTTGACGAACAATTTACACCATTTTTACATTGTTTTGAGTTTCTTAAAACGCTCTTAATGCCCTCAAAAACGCGTTGTAAAAATATGGCATTAAAATGAATTAAAACGTTGCAGTAAATCGTTGATTTTTTGTCGTTGTTCACCCTTCAAACAACTTTGCGCACCAAAATTTCAACCTGTAACCCATTTTTACCATGCGCAACAACAACACAAAGTAAATCATGCTTCGTGCACTTTAAAACCACTGTGTATCACTTCTATGTCGTGCCAATAACTTGCGCACCCTACTTTTATGTCGCGCGCCAATATCCATTGCACACAGTTTTGGTTCTTGCACTATTACCTGTTGCGCGCAATTTTTGTATCACGCACTGATAATCTGCGCGCATTATACTCTACATGTTGCACCATGCCAGAGATTAGTACATCTCCACCATGCACCAAAAATCTACACACACCACTAACCAAACTGTTGCATGACAACATATACCCATATTGCACGCACACCAACAAAACTCCTCTGCGCTCTGCCAACACTGCGCTCAACACGAGCGCCATTATTATGTGTGTGAACACCGTGCAATGCTAAATTTAGCGTGTGCTCCTGTGAACCAACATTTTTCGGTGCGACACTGAAATTTAGAGCGCACACCTACACACTAACATTTTTCTTCGCGGCACCAAAATTTAGCACACACATCTGCACACTAACATTTTTCCGCGCGCACATCTGCACACTAACATTTTTCTGCGCGACACCAAAATTTAGTGCATGCAACAACATGACAATATCTTGCTGCGCAGTGCCGAATTTTACCTATCACAAGATTTTCACTGCGCATCGTGCATTTTTAGTGCGCCCACCTGTGCACATTCATTTTTATGCGCATCAATTCCTTGGGAACTTCGATGCAGAAATTGAGGCTTTTGCTTAACGTTTTCCCCAATTTACCATAGACATTCTGCAACTATGAAATTCGTTCAATTTCACCCTGATAACACCAATTCAACCCCTATAACAAAAAATCGTTGTGGGTTGAAATTTATGGAATTTTTTTTTTTTTTCCAAACTCAATTCACGAATTGAGAATTTTAATTATAAAACTTGCTCCAACTATTGTGGCTTCACTGTGGCTTCACTATGACTTCAAATTTGACCAATTCCCAGTCTGAATTTGCTAGAACAGATATTAAATCAATAATATCTAACCAGATAGCCGAATTTCTCAATTTTCTCATGAATTTAACAACTGGAATTGGGGATTTTTTCCCAATTCTTCCTAATTACTGTTGCTTTTTACCATGGATGCTCTGCACTCGAAATTTGGCCATTTCAAAAATAGTCCTCTTTGAAATTCGCTTCACTCAACTTGCTCGGCCCATCTAGGCTTAGTGTTGAAAACTGAAGCTCTGATACCATATTGTAATGTCCCCGACCACCCATGGCCGGGCCACACTACGCTAGAGAACTCTTACATTCTCTCTGCGTAACATACTGTAACATACCCAACATCTAATATGAGTTATGCCACATAAAATTTTCTAATTGCATGCAATTAAAATATATACATGCAGAACTCTTGTGGAAGCATTATATATAAAACGTAAACATACAAATACATCTGTAAATGGATGAATTCATACTGAAATAACAGTAAACGCATACATGAAGCATATACAGGAAATACCCATAAATATAAACACAGTTATAAATCATACACAGGATAAATCCATAAAACTAAACACAGAAATAATAATGCAGCATGTAAATTTATCACACATTTGACACTTATCTTGGTAAGAATATCACCAACTGCGTGCAGACCTTCCATGAACCTCCCAACCTTAGACCACACTGTCCATCACTCTCAACAGTGAGTCACCGCCAAGCTGGGACTAAACTCCACCCGGGTAAAGGGTTCCTAACCAGGCTAATGGCTCATGGAAAAGAGAAAAGACTCTGTCATAGGTGCCTACTCAAACTAATAGCCTACAGTCTCTCATTCCCCACATGCTTGTCCCACTCTAGGAAGTGTGCCCCTTCTCTGCTCAATAGTCCTTTGGTTTCCCCACTTCCCTTCCAGGGCTTCCGCAACAGGCCTGACAGGAAGTCTCAAAGCCCTGTAGCTGTAGTTTAGCACCTCCAGGAAATCAATTCCCGATAATTCTCTCACCCAAAGAGAAATTTCTCATGGGCCTGACAACCCACCTCTTCAATATCCCATGGGCTTGACAACCCGCTTCTTCAATATCCCATGGGCCTGACAACCCTCTTCTTCAGTCCAACTCCCCAACTAACCATCTACACAAACCTCTATGGCCATGGATACAAGCTCAGGTATAGTGACAAAAAGTATGGAGGATAACTGGCTGCGTGAGTGAAAATGGTCATGGAATCATGGCTGAATGATGGAAGGAATCATGGAAAAGATGATGGTAAGAATGATGGGGGAGTGTGAAAATGAACTAAGTCCCAACAATATGCATGCATGTCCCCAACTTGACACTTGTCATGTTGGGAGCTACTTTGGTCCACTTGTCCCTAACTTTAGAACTTAGGATAAAATAATTATCCATACTTTATGATTTAAGAAATATTAATATAATATTCCTTTTTGGCTTAAGCTCCCTGGCTTATCCCTTTATCTTAACTTTTAGGCCCCACCCTTTCCATAACTAGTGGAGTTTAGTCCCCCATCTCTTTTATCGTGGTCGGTCTACGCGCAATGATGTATTTTATATTAATTATGGGACATATACAAAAATAGGCACATTGGCCTTTAACATCTAGGCTCTCTGGCCTAATCAAAACATAAGCATCCTAGCTTATAATAATTGGATCACCATCCTATAAAACATATCATATACAAAAGGCTCCCTGGCCTCAACATCACACACACTCAAGTTTGTTGTGCACAGTATCCTGGAATGTGCACACTTCCTCATTTTACTGCGCAGTACATGCACGCACTATGCCATGAAATGTGCATACAAAAATGATATCAAAACAACTCACCAACTTAAATACATTTGTATTTACATTTACAATTGGGTTCGGCCTTAGGGTTATTACATCTGAAGTGGTGGTGGAGGATTAGTTTCAGCCATGGTGTGAGTGGTTTGTGTACCTAACCCGTGAGGGGGGTTAGGTGGGGTCGTACTTCCCCCTTGGGAAGAAGTTTTCCCCTTGATTCCGTGTAAAGGAGAGCTAGTGGATGGTTGGGAGTGGGAATTGGTCCCAGGTAAAGTGGAACCAAGAAAAGTTGATCCCAAGATGGTATCACTCACAGGGGTGTGAGAGGGTTGAGCTAGTGAGTTGGAAAGAATAGGAACTTGCCCTAGGATAGGAGGGATATTTAGCAAGCATCTCGAACAACGGGGATTCTGTGGGTCCCCTATGATGTCTGACTAGCAAAGTGGATGTGTGAAAATGGTGATGAGAGCAATAAATGAACAAGAGACTTTGTATAATTTGGACCTTCACAATATATCTCACAATCACACATAATCACAAGAGAATCATACATAAATCAATTAAAAAATAAGCATACACGTGGGTAGCTGGATTTTTTCCGCGTGGGAGAAAAAAGACAACAAATGCTCATGTCCTAAAAAGACATAACGTCCTTCCTCTCAAATAGCACTGGATCTTCCAATAGCACTCAATAGTGGAGTCTGAAGCCACCGAAAGAGGAACTAGTGAAGGATGAAATAAACAGTTATAATGAGGGGTAGAGGGGGCATATCCTGAAAGAGCTGGTGATATTTCCCAATAGCCACACAAAATATGATCAAGGTGCAATTGCAGCCCACAATTTCCACCTAGGTATATGTCCTAAAATTTGGTCACTAGATACCTCGGTCAAAGTGCGACATTTAGATTTTCATCCTCAGAAATGGGTCACGAGCTAGATCCCGTCGAAGAGGAGGGTGTCTCAAGGGGGGACGCACAGAACAACCAGACCTCGACCTTTGACCCTTCACGAGTATCTCCCTACCTTATGGTGTTAGGAACACTTGACTTGGAGGATTTTGAAGTTCCCTATTTGTCAACTTCTAATGTTTGAATATGTGAGAACCAGATAATGGGGATTTATTTGGATTCCTATCCCCGATATCCTACCTAGACTAAAAAAATTCTTTTGGCACCTCCTGTGGAGGAAAACTTAGTGAGTTTTTAGAAAAAATTTAGATGTGGTTGTTTGAGAGATTGGGGGTGTGAACCAATCTCATTTGAATTAAGTGGGAGTGGATAATTTCTTCAAGAAAAGTGTGGGGAGTTTTAGAATCCCTTTGGGGGAAACTTACTTCAACCTCCACAATTCAAGATGAAACTATGTGAGTGAGTAGTGACTTTGTGTGTGAGCAAGTGATAAAGTGTGCCAAAGTTTTAATAAGTTAGGTGTCACCTTGCAGCATGTGGACTTCGTGTGGTCCTTACAAGTCTTTATTGCTTATCTTACTAGATGCCATTGGTACAACTTTGTGGAATTTTAAATCCCCTAGAGAACTAGCATGTGGACATATGGGTCCTTACCAATCCTTTAAACTCCTTAATGTGATTTAATCTAAGAAAGCTTCAAAATACTATCCTATATTGTGGACATGTGGGCATGTATGGGCCCATTACAATAATCTTTAAACTCCCCTAGTGATGTAAACTAAAAAAGTAGCTTCAAAACTATCCTATCTTTGTAGCATGTGGGCATGTATGGGCCCTTACAATTTTAAGATGTTGAAAAAAGAAACTAAGAGGAGCCCTAGGGGGGCTTTGTCCTCTCCTAAAGATTTTGTCTTTAAGGGAGACGAAACCTTCCCTCAATCATTTTTTTGATTCTCAAGATCGCTCTACAGTGCGAGAGAAGACCATACTCAATGATTGAAGTTTGATTTATGGTCCCAATGCAAGTGTTTACATATGTGATAGTGAATGCTAATTCCAACTTAACTTTTACAATCAAAGCAAGCCATCCATGTGGAAAAATGAAAGCAAAAAGAGGGGAAATATGGATTTTAACCTCCTAAGTGCCTATGTTTTGACTAACCCTTCATGTGGAGAGGGAATCTAAGTGTGGTGCATATTACAAATTGCATAGAATCAAGATTTAGAAGGTTAGGGGCCTTCAAAATATCACAACAAACCCTTACAATGTTGTATTTCTAGATAGATGCATGTGTCACAGAGGATATAGAGGTGCATGTGGCGCTAATGTGTAAAGAAACAATGACTTGTTGGTGCATTGTGTGTAGAATGCACTGAGAAACACAATGTCATTGGCGCATGTGCTTGGAAGACACGCCCGTGGGCTGAAAAACCAGCGCACGTCCTAATACACGGTCGAGAAGAAAATTTTGAATGGAATTATCTTATCTCAGCTCCGAATTTATCTTTTGGCAGGTAGGCTTGGGCCGGTTATGATCCCTGTAAGTTAAATAAATAAAAAGAAGTGCTCAAACAACCCAAATAGGGAGGAAATTGATACCTTCCCCGGTATGGTCTCCAATCTATTGTATCCTTTTCGTCACTCGAATGAGAAAAAGAGGGACACTTGCAAGTCCAGTTGGGTCATCTGAACAGGAAAGAAGTTAGTGCAAGAGTTAGACACATCAAGCATAAGAAATAAATAAACAACTAAGATAATAACAACTAAAGAAACAAAACTAAAGTGCATAAGGAAATTAGAACCAAAATCAACCAAACAATTGACCAATATTCATGCCACCAATGGATAGATTGTATTAGTGGGAAAAAACCAAAGAGAAAGGGATACTTATGGGTCCCCTCTTCCTCCAAGGAAGGGCTCTTGAATCCCCTATGAGAGAGTTCTTCTTACAAATAGCAAACTAGAAAGAAAATGGTGAAGAAATCCAAAGCTCATTCCCCCAAGAGGTGAGGTGAATAGCTCAATGAAATGATGCTAGTATGCTCCAAGAAGAAAAGAGGTTCCTTGTAGGAGAATAGAGGCAGCATAACAATAAAAATATATTCTTGAAATTATAGTGCACCCATGGCCTCTTTTTATAGAAAATCTTTGAGGCATTATCCAACCGGTCTTTAGTGTGAACAAGGGGGCCTTTAGGGCACCCTTAGGTCTTTGACCAGCCCCCCACTCGGATTCAATTCAGATTTGAGGGTCAAATCAACTTGGGAGCTGAACTAGAAGTGAGTGGGAGGCCGACCAGAATCATAAATGCGTCGTTCTTAGGTGTGCGTGGCTTTTTGCGTACACAGTCGTGCATTGGGTGCATGTGCACTTTTCTTGCATTTTCGATTGGTGCACGTCTGCGCACTTCCTTTATATTATGAGCGCATGTTGATTTTATAACCATTTGTATAGTTTGTGCCCTTTGGAGATGCATTTTTGGGCTATGAATGAACTCATATGTGTTTGAAGGTGTTGGATTCCTGTAACCATTTGCGAACGAAATTTCAGTGATAACAAAGGACAAGGTAAAATAGGAGCTTCTTGAACTTGTATCCCAAATATCAATGATTGTCCAATGACCTATTGCAGTAGTGACTGTCATATTTGACCATGATATGGATATAAGGCTTATGTAAAGGAAACCCATATTAATCTCTTATCTTCCATATTGTAGTAGAGGCACCCTTTCTTGGATATTTTCCAAAGATTACTTGATGGTAGAAAAGGAGGTAGGCACACAAATGTAGAGGAAAATAATATTTAAGGGAGATGAACCTTTTGGGGCCCAAAATCCTACAAATGGGGAGGTGCAATCCAAATCAGTTTCTCGTCAAAATGTCTTTATAAACTTTGTAAGCATTTAATATTTTTTTTGGCAAAGTTGAGAAAATGTTCAAAATTCCCTTGGAAATTGAAATGAACCATTGTGATGGTTGACCTTCCAAGGAGGCCCATTAAAAATGAAGTCTATTATGAAGAAGAACATTGAATCCCAAACATAGAGGAGGAGTTGAAGAAGGCTAGTATTAGAGATGAGAGCTCAAGCAGCAATCTGCTTGATGATAGGAGGACTAGAAGAAATTCAGTTTGTCCCATGATGGGTGAAGATTGTTGTTGAGCCATGTACATATGAAAATTTCTTGCTAGTGACTAAAAATAAACTAAATCAGTGTATAACTCACCCTTTTGTAATCAATTTCCTGCTTAATAAAAATCCCCTAAAACCTAGTTTTCCCATTTGGATTTCTAGTGTAAAAATAAGCTGTGTTGTTTCATGGTGTTAATGGTTATCTATTCTTGATGTAGTTTTGGTTTTAATATTTTCTTGCATTATATGTAAACCAAAATAACTATAGCAGAGCTACATTATAATCCTATCTCTATTCACTAGTTTAAATTGTTTCTTGAGTGTATTGTTGGTTCAATGTTTAACCACATTGTACAACCAATATTGCAATTTCTTTTTGTTGGGTGTTTATTATTTTGTGGCGGGTTTGTATGAGTACATGCCATTTCAATTAGTTCCAACACCATACACTACAATAGTCATGCTCATCCATTATCCACTTATTTTTTCACTAGAGTATAGCTAAAACACTTCCACATATCTTCCATTCAATGTGTGGAGAGAACCTACAGCTTGAGAAGGGATTTGGAGTGTAACACCCCAGGTTTTGAACCCCCATTTAAAATAATGTATTGTTACAATGTAGAGAGGCCAGAGTACCCAAGAAATTTAAT
The DNA here is from genome assembly GCA_032191745.1 of Picea mariana. Lineage (NCBI taxonomy): Eukaryota > Viridiplantae > Streptophyta > Pinopsida > Pinales > Pinaceae > Picea > Picea mariana. The sequence continues at coordinate 57,561 of JASDQU010107299.1, forward strand.
GTTTTTTATCATTATTAATAATAAACATATCGTTGGTTGTTAGATGGACCACGACTAGAGTTATAGGGGGCTATGATTCCACAAGAGAGGGGTCTTAAGGGGATAAGTGTTTATTCCTATTTTAATTACCCTTTTTGTCTAAGGAAAGGGATCGGTTACGTAAGATTCTTGGGGAAGGCCATGAGGTTCTTGGTTCCCCACGAGAATACTTAAACCCATCCCTGGTCTGATTGTGGGTTTGGTTGTTGGTCGGTCCGACTCAGGGGTTGATGGTGGTTGGTCATTGGTCGTGGGACTGATGGCTTGTTCAATGATTTCTTGTACGTTCCTTCATTTCCCTCACACACTTCCATGCACTCACTTACCCATCCATTTATCCATCCTCACCTGCATCTTGTCTTGGGAAGGGAACCAAACTGCTGAAGAATTATCCACGGGATAGTTGGTTGTAATGGTCGCTGGTGCAATCCAGCCATGACCTGGGGCTTGCATGTCTAAGATGCGTTGGCCTGTGCCCTATTTTTCTCACAATTGTGATTCCTGAGATTTCCATCTTCAGTTTCTAGAACAACTGTGTTGGAGGCCCCAAAATAAAGGAGAGGGACTACCTGAGGGACTGCCTGGCAGAGAAGGGTGGAGGTCCATTCTCTTGGGGCAGTACAGGCTAGGTACAAGAGAGATGGGTACTTGGATTGTTGTGGGTGTTGGGAAACCAATGAGAGATTGAGAGTTGACTGGTTTGGGAACCCAAGTACACTCTGGAACCATCCTTGTGGATTCATATCCCTGGCTCGAGGGTGACATTGTTATTGAGATTTGGAGCAGTGGTGTCTATATTTGGGTGGAACATCCTTGGTCTGAAACCAATTGGTGTCATCTTCCATAAAGTTAAGTGCTCTTTATTATGGTATCATTTACATGTATATGAATGTATTTTTGTTGTATATTTAGTTATCATTTAATTGAATCTTTAGACTATGCATGGTTGTTGACTATTGTTCTGCATGTCGTTAAAGTCTTTTCTTTTATGCATCCTTAAATTTTAAAAAGGTATCATAAGAGAAAGAAGTCCAAGGGTAGGCTTGAAGGTAGCATGCCTTGGCCTATGGGTGGTTGGGGATGTTACAAAATGGTATCAAAGATTCTAGTTGAAACACTGGGATGATATGGGCTAGGTCTGTTGGTCAGAGTCTCGTGTTTACAGATAGAACTCTGACCGTGGAGTTGAAAATCTCAAGAGAAATGGCATTGAAAAATCTATGCAGGATATAGAATGTCAGAGATCTGTTGTAAGGGGTTCAAAGGATCGTGACTACCCCCTTCGAATTCAGGAGTGATTGCCACTATAGGATCGGGAGAGATCCAGGATCGTTGTATCAGAGGACAGGTGAACATGGGTCATCCAATGAAAAGGAAGCAAGGGTTAAGGTCACCACCATCAGATCCCATTGGAGAGTGACATCAACAGACATGAGGCATTGCGGGGAACCAAGTTGGACAGGATATAATTTTCCAAGGCAGTCTCGCAATCCAAACCATGGTTTCCCTAAGGGGTTACATGTCAGCGTCAGGAGAATTGCGGGGTGAAAAGCAGGTTACTATAAACCACTGATGTGTGCCCCTACAAATTGAAAGGCATGTAGTGATGTGACTTGTTAGGGATTGAACATAAAAAATTCGTATAGTTGAAGTAGATCCTGACTGTCAATCACCAAGAGGTACGTGTCAGCATATCAGTAACTCCAGAGAAATCTGTTCGAGAGGTTTTTAGTTGATATTTGAAATTCCTGAATCCTGGAGAGATGAAGTAAATCTCGATCGTCTAATCATTTGAAATAGATCTCAGTTTCCAGATCATCCAGAGTAAATATCAAGCATCAGATCTTCCGAGGTGAATTTGGGCCATCTGATCCAAAAGAAACATGGCATAAATATGTGGATTTTGGGTGAAGACGTGAAGTAAGCCTCAACCATCCGATTCAAGAGTACATGCGAGAGAATCCCGTGTACTTTGAGGGTTTTAAGTTTGATATTTCTGAAACCTGAAGACCCGAAAGGATCTCAGCCATTGATCTGCCAAGAGCCACGCGTCACCAGATCTAGGGCTTCGGATAAAATCCAGTGGGGCTAGATAAGTTTTGAAATTTGAGATTTCCGAAGTCTGAAGACCTGAAGTAAGCCTCAACCGTTAGATTCAAGAGGACATGTGGTGCAGATCCATGGAATTTGGGTGAACACCCGAAGTGAATCTTAGTCGTCTGATCCAGGAGGACACATGGTGATATATTGGCCAGTTCAGAATTCAGAGTTCAGGAGAATTGAAAGTGTGCTAGTGTGGAAACTCCCAAAGTTTCGAAGCCCAAAGAGATGAAGTGATGTGACACGATGACGTCATCAGGTGGTGACGTGGAGCCTGGAATTTTTGAAGTGACGTGGCTTGTGAACATCACCTAGGATGACATGGACACATGGGATGTGTGTCAAGTGTCAGTAAGTTTTGAGCATTTGGAGTATTGAAATGTCAAATAGGACGTGACACGTGTCACCCACCTGATTGGGCTACATGTATGCTTCCAGTGTTTTTCCACGTGGCGATAGATCGTGCAGTTCAAAGAATGGGCACTCCAGAGGGGAAATGTGTGACAGGTTGCGTTGGGTCAAAAAATCCCAAAGGCCTAAAGGCCGAAGTACGTATTGACCGTTGATTCCAGAAGACACATGTCGAAGGATCATTGACTTCAGGTGAAAGCACTCCAGGAGAAAGTGCAGGAGGAAAGTTTGACACTTTCGAAGCTTGAAGAGATGAAGTGATTCACAGTTGTTGATCTATGGGAGGACACCCATCAATAAATCATGAAATCTGGGTAAAAGCATCTTGGGGGGAGGCAAGAGAGAAAAGTTGAGACTCCCGAAGCATGGAGTCCCGAAGTGGATCTCGACCGTTGATTGTGAAAGAGGACGAGGACCATTGATCCGATCCCGGCTGAAAGTTTCGAATTCCCGAAGCTCTGGAAAAGTGATTTTTTAGTGAAGCACAGGGTCATGGCCATGGTCATATGCATATTAAGAGCTGAGGGAAGGAGGGATAAGGGCCAAATTGGTTGTCTTCGAGACAAAAAAGTTCTAAGGAAGGATTTAGTTGCGGTTTCTAGTCGTGGTCACCTGGGAAGGTGATTTGAAGGAAGCTCTTGCATAGGATGAGTTCTGTGTCAGCCAACAATAATAGGACACTGTTATTTTCAGATAATGGGGATATGATATCCATGAACCAAAAAATAAAGAGACATGTATCATGGTTTGGAAATTTTGTTTACCATATGCACAATTCTAACAAAATGGTCATTTTCACATTGTGCATAATTAAGGGGCTTAAGCACATCAACTCAGGATGTGTATTGAGGAAATGGAAGAAGGTGAGGGAGCCTCTAGTCATGATAAGGAGGCCGAAGGCCAGAATACCATAGTTGGTAATGTAGAGAAAGATTCCAATGGATGCAAGGGAAAAGGAGAGCAGGAAACGTTAATAGAAACGATAAGAAGCCTAAATATGGAAGTGCAGAGCTACAAAGAAGACAATGAGAGACTAATGAGAGAGAAAAGTTAGATAAATTATTGAGTGTTTCAGATCTTAGATCAGTTGCAGAGACAAATGAATAAGGGATCAAACTCAAAACAAGAGGAAGAAGGCAGGTGCCATGAAAGAAGGGATGATCATGAAAGAGTTGGTTATTCTAGAAGTGCTAGCAGAGCTCATAGACATGACTCACCTCCTTACTCAGAAATAAATTTTTATGTATCATAATATCCCATAAGTAGTCCAGAGGCGTCTCCTTTCAGACATCAAAGAAGGAAACAAGAGGTAGATAGTTTGCAAGGAGAGATGAGGAAGCTCAAGCCACCTTCCTTTGAGAGTGAAAGAGAAAGGGAAGATGATGTCGAAGCATGGTTTCTTGGGCTCAAGAGATATTTTTAGTTACATAACTATTCGTCCAACCTAGAAGCCAGGATTTCCACCTACCATTTACACATGAAAGCTACAATGTGGTGGGACCAACTGAAGCAAGTGGAGCATGTTAATGAAAGTAGGATCACTTGGAAGCAATTCAGGAAGTACTTCCAGAAGGAGTACCTCTCAGAGAATTTCTATGAAAATAAAATGCAGGAGTTCTTTGAACTCTGGTTGGGAAGCATTACTATGGAAGAATATGAGAAGAAGTTCTTGGGATTTTTAAAGTATGTCAGGTTCATTGGTGATGAGAAAGTGAAAATAAAATATTTCTAAGTGGATTGCCAGCCTTTTATAAGGAAAAGATCAAGTATGATGAACCTAAGACCTTGATTGAGGCCATCAGGAAGGCTAAATACCTATATGAGCAAGTCCAGGGAAGAGAATCACTGCATAAATCTTGGAAGGACAAGAAAAATGCAAAGTACGATCAAAGGAGGAAAGGATTCAAACCTCCCTTCAATAAGAATGAGCCTAATAGAAATCATCAAGATCAGTATGCTAAGGGAGATTTCAAGAAAGAAGATTCCTTTGGAAAAAGGGGAAGACCACCAATCCAATGCTGGGGATGCAAGGAAGATCACCTGTACAAGGATTTCCAACATAGAAAAGATAGAGTGAAGACTATGCACAACATCCAAGAGGCTACAATAGTCAAAGATATGGGAAGAATCTATGCAGCTTTAGATGATCGACAAGTAGAGTACCAGTCCAATATGATTGAGGTGGAAGGTAAGATCATAAATCAACCTATTTCTATTTTAATTGATTTAGGATCAAGTCATTGCTACATTGATCCTAAGATAGTGGTTAGATTACATTTGGAGAAAAGTAAACTTGGAAAAGAAAGTTTTTCAGTTAGCCACTGGAACCAAAAGAAGAATCCATGATATGGTCAGAAGT
>JASDQU010107299.1:62885-88157 GCA_032191745.1 Picea mariana
TTGAGTTTTCTTGCATTCTTCTCCACTTCTTGCCAACTAGCCTCAAACTTGGCTTGCATAGCCAATCTCTTATCATACTATAGGGATGCACATATGTCTCCTTCCTTGGCTGCACAAAATTAACTAAAATCACTTAATGTTGCTTTTAATTTACTAACATAATTCAAGTGGTACTTCTACCCCCTAGAAATGTCACTCATTACTCTATGATACTTGAGATATATTCTTCTTAGGCATCATGTCTTTTACATTCAGAACCAAGCATAGAACCATTTCCTTTTCATGGTTCTTTATTGACTCTCTACAAAGATCCATTCCACTTTTAAGTCTTTCTTGGCTTAACCTTTCCATGCTATTGTGGAAATATCTTCAATACCTTTGGAATGCATCAATGATATCTTCTAGTATTCTTGTTTTCCCTCTTGGAGTGTTTTTCATGCATTCCCATTTGCTTGATGTCTACTCCATGAATTCTTCTTCCATTATTCTAGGATGTTCATGGAATTGCAACTACATATTATGCTGATATTAATTTCCAGCATTCCACTATTATTCGGATCCCTCTGATCCAACTCCTACATGAGTAACCTTGGACAATTAACACCAACTTCCTTCTTGAGGTACTTGATTTATCCCTTCCTTAACCGATCATATCAGTACTTGGATTTTCTTGCTGGCTATTACTTTCCCCTGTCTTGACCAATCTAATTTCAACCTTCCTTACACAATCCACTTCTATCATGCCATACTGATTCACTTCATACCATGCTTCCACTGCGCACTCTAATAACCATAAGGGAATCATTACTCTAATTTCATAGCTAATTCCTGGATATGATGCACTTTTTATCCAAATATGAACTAAGCCTCTTTCTTTATCTGATTACTATTCTTCTGATAGTCAATTCCTTTTATAATAGATCTTACTCCAATGCATTGCTTAATTTGTATATTGTCTTCTTTGGGGGTGTTCACTAATTCATTCACTACAAGATCTATTCCTTTGACCAAATTCCATTGAATACTTGATTAACATGAGAGGAATTCTTGTAGTGGCCTCCCAAGACTTTATGGCTACACCAAGATTCATACCTTAACCTTTTGTAATCTTGGATTTTGATCATCTTATGAAATGTTTTGTCATAGCACTCTTTCCCTGAGTACCTCTTCTTATTTTTAACTAAACTTCAACCCTCTGACCTGTTAATAACTAAAAGTTTTTAACTCTGCAAAATGTGCAGCCAACAAAACTTTGTCAGGTTAACTGACTCAAGAATTTTCATGAAAATATATGAACCATTCTAGTTCCATAATATATCAGAATTATTTCTCCTAATTCTCTGGAAAATTGAATGACCAGATCAATTTTCTAGGTGGATATTTAAATTACACTGTCCAATACCTTTCCAATGCCTGCTCCCATGCTCAATTTTGAGTCTTGAGCAGAATGTTATGGATAATTAAAAATTGCCCATTAATTTTTCTATTCATTTTTTTTTAACCCGGCGCTACTCTGCGCTGTAATATGCATTTTTCACCTACTCCTTTGGATTTTTAGTAGGATATCAATTGGATTTCTTCATATACCTCTTATGGTCACTCTTTCCAAGTTTGATTTCTTTCTAGGTTTTGAGCTGTTAGTTATAGCCTGCTGAAGTTCTAAGCCAAAATACCATATTGTAACTTTGCATGCTACATGTAACTTCTTTTCCATATTAAACACTTTTAACATGCCCAGAAATTTAATTCAGCTATGGGAATGTCTTATATGGTTCAATATCTTTCCATTGACTACTCCTGCGCCTCAATTTGATTCTGGAGCAGAAAGTTATGGTTCTTTGAAGTTAGTTGGGTCTTAAACTTTACCCATCACTATTTTTGCTGTAACTTTCTCATAAAAGATCTGTTTGACGAACAATTTACACCATTTTTACATTGTTCTGAGTTGCTAAAAATGCTCTTAAGGCCCTCAAAAACGCGTTGTAAAAATATGGCATTCAAATGAATTAAAATGCTGCGGTAAATCATTGGTTTTTTGTTGTTGTTCACCCTTCAAACAAGTTTGCGCGCCAAAATTTCAACCTGTAACCCATTTTTACCATGCACAACAACAACACAAGGTAAATCATGCTTCGTGCACTTTAAAACCATTGTGTATCACTTCTATGTCATGCCAATAACTTGCGCACCCTACTTTTATGTCACGCGCCAATATCCATCGCACACAGTTTTGGTTCTTGCACTATTACCTGTTGCACACAATTTTTGTATTATGCACTGATAATCCGCGCGCATTATACTCTACATTTTGCACCATGCCAGAGATTAGTATGTCTCCACCGTGCACCAAAACTCTGCACACACCACTAACCAAACTGTTGCACAACAACATATACCCACATTGCGTGCACACCAACAAAACTCCTCTACGCTCTGCCAACACAGCACACAACACGTGCATCATTATTATGTGTGTGCACACCGTGCAATGCTAAATTTAGCGTACACTCCTGTACACCAACACTTTTCAGCGTGACACTGAAATTTAGCACACACACCTACACACTAACATTTTTCCGCGTGGCACCGAAATTTAGCGCACACATCTGCACACTAACATTTTTTCACGCGCACATCTGCACACTAACATTTTTCTGCGCGACACCGAAATTTAGTGCATGCACCAACATGCCAATATATTACTTTGCAGTGCCTAATTTTACCTATCACAAGATTTTCACTATGCATCGTGCATTTTTAGTGTGCCCACCTATGCACATTCATTTTTATGCGCATCGATTCCTTGGGAACTTCGCTGCAGAAATTGAGGCTTTTGCTTAACGTTTTCCCCAATTTACCATAGACATTCTACAACTATGAAATTCATTCAATTTCACCCTGATAACACCAATTCAACCCCTGTAACAAAAATTCGTTGTGGGTTGAAATTTATGGAATTTTTTTTTTTTTTTTCCAAACTCAATTCACGAATTGAGAATTTTAATTATAAAACTTGCTCCAACTATTGTGGCTTCACTATGACTTCAAATTCGACCAATTCCTGGTCTGAATTTGCTAGAACAGATATTAAATCAATAATATCTCACCACAAAGCCGAATTTCTCAATTTTCCCATGAATTTAACAATTGAAATTGGGGATTTTTTCCCAATTCTTCCCAATTACTATTGCTTTTTACCATGGACACTTTGCACTTGAAATTTGTCCATTTCAAAATTAATCCTCTATGAAATTCGCTTCACTCAACTTGCTCGGCCCATCTAGGCTTAGTGTTGAAAACTGAAACTCTGATACCATATTGTAATGTCCCCGACCACCCATGGTCGGGCCATGCTACGCCAGAGAACTCTTACGTTCTCTCTGCGTAACATACTGTAACATACCCAACATCTAATCTGAGCTATGCCACATAAAATTTTCTAATTGCATGCAATTAAAATATATACACACAGAACTCTTGCAGAAACATTATATATAAAACATAAACATACAAATACATCTGTAAATGGACGAATTCATACTGAAATAACAGTAAACACATACATGAAGCATATATAGGAAATACCCATAAATATAAACACAATTATAAATCATACACAGGATAAATCCGTAAAACTAAACACATAAATAATAATGCAGCATGTAAATTTATCACACAGTTGACACTTATCTTGGTAAGAATATCACCAACTGCGTGCAGACCTTCCATGAACCTCCCAACCTTATACCACACTGTCCATCACTCTCAACAGTGAGTCACCCCCAAGTTGGGACTAAACTCCACCCGGGTAAAGGGTTCCTAACCAGGCTAATGGCTCATGGAAAAGAGGAAAGACTATGTCATAGGTGCCTACTCAAACTAACAACCTGCAGTCTCTCATTCACCACATGCCTGTCCCACCCCAGGAAGTGTGCCCCTTCTCTACTCAATAGTCCTTCGGCTGCCCCACTTCCCTTCCGAGGCTTCAGCAACAGGCCTGACAGGAAGTCTCAGAGCCCTGTAGTTGTAGTTTAGCACCTCCAGGAAATCAATTCCCAACAATTCTCTCACCCAAAGAGAAATTTCTCATGGGCCTGACAACCCACCTCTTCAATATCCCACGAGCTTGACAACTCGCTTCTTCAATATCCCATGGGCCTGACAACCCTCTTCTTCAATCCAACTCCCCAACTGACCATTTACACAAACCTCTATGGCCATGGATACAAGCTCAGGTATAGTGACAGAAAGTATGGAGGATAACTGTCTGCGTGAGTGAAAATGGTCATGGAATCATGGTTGAATGATGGAAGGAATCATGGAAAAGATGATGGTAAGAATGATGGGGGAGTGTGAAAATGAACTAAGTCCCAACAATATGCATGCATGTCCCCAACTTGACACTTGTCATGTTGGGAGCTACTTTGGCCCACTTGTTCCCAAATTTAGAACTTAGGATAAAATAATTATCCATACTTTATGATTTAAAAAATCTTAATATAATATTCCTTTTTGGCTTAAGCTCCCTGGCTTATCCCTTTATCTTAACTTTTAGGCCCCACCCTTTCCATAACTAGTGGATTTTAGTCCCCCATCTCTTTTATCATGGTCGGTCTACGTGCAGTGATGTATTTTATATTAATTATGGGACATATACAAAAATAGGCACAGTGGCCTTTAACATCTAGGCTCTCTGGCCTAATCAAAACATAAGCATCCTAGATTATAATAATTGGATCACCATCCTATAAAACATATCATATACAAAAACGCTCCCTGGCCTCAACATCGCACGCACTCAAGTTTGCTGTGCGCGGTATCCTGGAATGTGCACACTTCCTCATTTTACTGCGTAGTACATGCACGCACTATGCCATGAAATGTGCATACAAAAATGATATCAAAACAACTCACCAACTTAAATACATTTGTATTTACATTTACAATTGGGTTCAGCCTTAGGGTTATTACATCTGGAGTGGTGGTGGAGGATTAGTTCCATCCATGGTGTGAGTGGTTTGTGTACCTGACCCGTGAGGGGGGTTAGGTGGGGTCATACTTTCCCCTTGGGAAGAAGTTTCCCCCCTACTTCTGTGTAAAGGAGAGATAGGGGATGGTTGGGAGTGAGAATTGGTCCCAAGTAAAGTGGAACCAAGCAAAGTTGATCCCAAGACGGTAGCACTCACAGGGGTGTGAGAGGGTTGAGCCGGTGAGTTGGCAAGAATAGGAACTTGCCCTAGGATAGGAGGGATATTTAGCAAGCATCTCAAACGACGGGGATTCTTTGGGTCCCCTATGATTTCCAACTAGCAAAGTGGATGTGTGAAAATGGTGATGAGAGCAATAAATGAACAAGAGACTTTGTATAATTTGGAGCTTCACAATATATCTCACAATCGCACATAATCACAAGAGCATTATACATAAATCAATTAAAAAATAAGCATACACATGGGTAGCTGGATTTTTTCCGTGTGGGAGAAAAAAGACAACAAATGCTCATGTCCTAAAAAGACGTAATGTCCTTCCTCTCAAACAGCACTGGATCTTCCAATAGCACTCAACAGTGGAGTCTGAAGCCATCAAAGGAGGAACTAGTGAAGGATGAAATAATCAGTTATAATGAGGGGTAGAGGGGGCATATCCCGAGAGAGCTGGTGATATTTCCTAATAGCCACACAAAATATGATCAAGGTGCAATTGCAGCCCACAATTTCCACCTAGGTATATGTCCTAAAATTTGGTCACTAGATACCTCGGTCAAAGTGCGGCATTTAGATTTTCATCCTCAGAAATGGGTCACGGGCTGGATCCCGTCGAAGAGGAGGGTGCCTCAAGGGGGGACGCACAGAACAACCAGACCTCGACATTCGACCCTTCATGAGTATCTCCCTGCCTTATGGTGTTAGGAACACTTGAATTGGAGGATTTTGAAGTTCCCTATTTGTCAACTTCTAATGTTTGAAGATGTGAGAACCAGATAATGGGGATTTATTTGGATTCCTATCCCCGATATCCTACCTAGACTAAAAAAATTCTTTTGGCACCTCCTGTGAAGGAAAAATTAGTGAGTTTTTAGAAAAAATTTAGATGTGGTTGTTTGAGAGATTGGGGGTGTGAACCAATCTCATTTGAATTAAGTGGGAGTGGATAATTTCTTCAAGAAAAGTGTGGGGAGTTTCAGAATACCTTTGGGGGAAACTTACTTCAACCTCCACAATTTGAGATGAAACTATGTGAGTGAGTAGTGACTTTGTGTGTGAGCAAGTGATAAAATGTGCCAAGGTTTTAATAAGCTAGGTGTCACCTTGCAACATGTGAACTTCATGTGGTCCTTACAAGTCTTTATTGCCTATCTTACTAGATGCCATTGGTACAACTTTGTGAAATTTTAAATCCCCTAGAGAACTAGCATGTGAACATATGGGTCCTTACCAATCCTTTAAACTCCTTAATGTGATTTAATCTAAGAAATATTCAAAAGACTATCCTAGATTGTGGACATGTGGGCATGTATGGGCCCGTTACAATAATCTTTAAACTCCCCTAGTGATGTAAACTAAGAAAGTAGCTTGAAAACTATCCTATCTTTGTAGCATGTGGGCATGTATGGGCCCTTACAATTTTAAGATGTTGAAGAAAGAAACTAAGAGGAGCCCTGGGGGGCCTTTGTCCTCTCCTAAAGATTTTGTCTTTAAGGGAGATGAAACCTTCCCTCAATCATTTTTTTGATTCTCAATATCGCTCTACAGTGTGAGAGAAGAGCATACTTAATGATTGAAGTTTGATTTATGGTCTCAATGCAAGTGTTTACATATGTGATAGTGAATGCTAATTCCAACTTAACTTTTACAATCAAAGCAAGCCATCCATGTGGAAAAATTAAAGCAAAAAGAGGGGAAATATGGATTTTAACCTCCTAAGTGCCTATGTTTTGACTAACCCTTCATGTGGAGAGGGAATCTAAGTGTGGTGCATATTACAAATTGCATAGAATCAAGATTTAGAAGGCTAGGGTCCTTCAAAATATCACAACAAACCCTTACAATGTTGGATTTCTAGATATATGCATGTGTCATAGAGGAGACAGAGATGCATGTGGCGCCAATGTGTAAAGAAACAATGATCTGTTGGCGCATTGTGCACAGAATGCACTGAGAAACACAATGTCATTGGTGCACGTGCTCGGAAGACACACTCGTGGGATAAAAAACCAACGCATGTCTTGATACATGGTCGAGAAGAAAATTTTGAATGGAATTATCTTATCTCAGCTCCGAATTTATCTTTTGGCAGGTAGGCTTGGGCCGGTTATGATCCCTGCAAGTTAAATAAATAAAAAAGAAGTGCTCAAACAACCCAAATAGGGAGGAAATTGATACCTTCCCCAGTATGGTCGCCAATCTATTGTATCCTTTTCGTCACTCGAATGAGAAAAAGAGGGACACTTGCAAGTCCAGTTGGGTCATCTGAACAGGAAAGAAGTTAGTGCAAGAGTTAGACACATCAAGCACAAGAAATAAATAAACAACTAAGCTAATAACAACTAAAGAAACAAAACTAAAATGCATAAGGAAATTAGAACCAAAATCAACCAAACAATTGACCAATATTCATGCCACCAATGGATAGATTGTATTAGTGGGAAAACACTAAAGAGAAAGGGAGACTTATGGGTCCCCTCTTTCTCCAAGGGAGGGCTCTTGAATCCCCTATGAGAGAGTTCTTCTTACAAATAGAAAACTAGAAAGAAAATGGTGAAGAAATCCAAAGCTCATTCCCCCAAGAGGTGAGGTGAATAGCTCAATGAAATGATGCTAGTATGCTCCAAGAAGAAAAGAGGTTCCTTGTAGGAGAATAGAGGCAGCATAACAATAAAAATAGATTCTTGAAAATATAGTGCACCCATGGCCTCTTTTTATAGAAAATCTTTGAGGCATTATCCAACCGGTCTTTAGTGTGAACAAGGGGGCCTTTAGGGCACCCTTAGGTCTTTGACCAGCCCCCCACTCAGATTCAGTTCAAATTTGAGGGTCAAATCAACTTGGGAGCTGAACCAGAAGTGGGTGGGAGGCCGACCAAAATCATAAATGCATCGTTCTTAGGTGTGCATGGATTTTTGCGTACACAGTCGTGCATCGGGTGCATGTGCACTTTTCCTACATTTTCGACTGGCGCACATCTGCGTGCTTCCTTTATATTATGAGTGCATGTTGATTTTATAACCAGTTGTATAGTTTGTGCCCTTTGGAGATGCATTTTTGGGCTATGAATGAACTCATATGTGTTTGAAGGTGTTGGATTCCTGTAACCATTTGCGAACGAAATTTCAGTGATAACAAAGGACAAGGTAAAAGAGGAGCTTCTTGAACTTGTATCCCAAATATCAATGATTGTCCAATGACCTGTTGTAGTAGTGACTTTCATATTTAACCATGATACGGATATAAGGCTTATGTAAAGGAAACCCATATTAATCTCTTATCTTCCATATTGTAGCAGAGGCACCCTTTCTTGGATATTTTCCAAAGATTACTTGATGGTAGAAAAGGAGGTAGGCACACAAATGTAGACGAAAATAATATTTAAGGGAGATGGACCTTTTGGGGCCCAAAATCCTACAAATGGGGAGGTGCAATCCAAATCATATTCTCATCAAAATGTCTTTATAAACTTCGTAAGCATTTAATATTTTTTTTGGTAAAGTTGAGAAAATGTTCAAAATTCCCTTGGAAATTGAAATGAACCATTGTGATGGTTGACCTTCCAAGGAGGCCCATTAAAAATCAACTCTATTATGAAGAAGAGCATTGAATCCCAAACATAGAGGAGGAGTTGAAGAAGGCTAGTATTAGAGATGAGATCTCAAGAAGCAATCTACTTGATGATAGGAGGACTAGAAGAAATTCAGTTTGTCCCATGATGGGTGAAGATTGTTGTTGAGCCATGTACATATGAAAATTTCTTGCTAGTGACTAAAAATAAACTAAAACTGTGTATAAGTCACCCTTTTGTAATCAATTTCCTGCTTAATAAAAATCCCCTAAAACCTAGTTTTCCCATTTGGATTTCCAGTGTAAAAATAAGATGTGTTGTCTCATTGTGTTAATGGTTATCTATTATTGATGTAGTTTTGGTTTTAATATTTTCTTGCATTATATGTAAACCACAATAACTATAGCAGAGCTACATTATAATCCTAGCTCTATTCAGTAGTTTAAATTGTTTCTTGAGTGTATTGTTGGTTCAATGTTTAACCGCATTGTACAACCAATATTGCAATTTCTTTTTGTTGGGTGTTTATTATTTTGTGGCGGGTTTGTATGAGTACATGCCATTTCAATTAGTTCCAACACCATACGCTACAATAGTCATGATCATCCATTATCCACTTATTTTTTCACTAGAGTATAGCTAAAACACTTCCACATATCTTCCATTCAATGTGTGGAGAGAACCTACAGCTTGAGAATGGATTTGGAGTGTAACACCCCAGGTTTTGAACACCCATTTAAAATAATGTATTGTTACAATGCAGAGAGGCCAGAGTGCCCAAGAAATTTAATGTTTTTTTATCATTATTAATAATAAACATATCGTTGGTTGTTAGACGGACCAGGACTAGAGTTATAGGGGGCTATGATTCCACAAGAGAGGGGTCTTTAGGGGATAAGTGTTTATTCCTATTTTAATTACCCTTTTTGTCTAAGGAAAGGGACCGGTTACATGAGCATCTTGGGGAAGGCCATGAGGTTCTTGGTTCCCCACGAGAATACTTAAACCCATCCCTGGTCTGATTGTGGGTTTGGTTGTTGGTTGAGGGTCGATGGTGGTTGGTCGTTGGTCGTGGGACTGATGGCTTGTTCACTGATTTCTTGTACATTCCTTCATTTCCCTCACACACTTCCATGCACTCACTTACCCATCCACTTATCCATCCTCACCTGCATCTTGGCTTGGGAAGGGAACCAAACTGCTGAAGAATTATCCATGGGATAGTTGGTTGTAATGGTTGTCGGTGCAATCCAGCCATGACCTGGGGCCTGCATGTCTAAGATGCATTGGCCTGTGCCCTATTTTTCTCACAATTATGATTCCTGAGAGTTCCATCTTCAGTTTCCAGAAAAACTGTGTTGGAGGCCCGAAAATAAAGGAGAGGGACTACCTGAGGGATTGCATGGCAGAGAAGGGTGGAGGTCCATTCTCTTGGGGCAGTATAGGATGGGTACAAGAGAGATGGGTACTTGGATTGTTGTGGGTGTTGGGAAACCTATGAGAGCTTGAGAGTTGACTAGTTTGGGAACCCAAGTACACTCTGGAACCATCCTTGTGGATTCATATCTCTGGCTCGAGGATGACACTGCTATTGAGATTTAGAGTAGTGGTGTCTACAGTTGGGTGGAACGTCCTTGGTCTACAACCAATTGGTGTCATCTTCCATAAAGTTAAGTGCTCTCTCTTATGGTATCATTTACATGTATATGAATGTATTTCTATTGTATATTTAGTTATCATTTAATTGAATCTTTAGACTATGCATGCTTGTTGACTATTGTTCTGCATGTCGTTAAATTCTTTTCTTTTATGCATCCTTAAATTTTAAAAAGGTATCATAAGAGAAAGAAGTCCAAGGGTAGGCTTGAAGGTAGCATGCCCTGGCCTATGGGTGGTTGGGGATGTTACAGAATGGTATCAAATATTCTAGTTGAAACACTGGGCCGATATGGGTCGGGTCTGTTGGTTAGAGTCTCATGTTTACAGATCGAACTCTGACTGTGGAGTTGAAAAGCTTAGGAGGAATGGCATTGCAGAATCTACATAGGATATAGAATGTCAGAGACTCGTTGTAAGGGGTTTGAAGGATCGTGACCACCCCCTTCGAATTTGGGAGTGATCGCCACTGTAGGATCGGGAGAGATCTAGGATCGTTGTATTGGAGGATAGGTGAACATGGATAATCCAATGAAAAGGAAGAAAGGGTTAAGGTCACCACCGTCAGATCCCATTGGAGAGTGACATCAACAGACAGGAGGCATTGCGGGGAACCAAGTTGGACAGGATATAATTTCCCAAGGCAGTCTCATAATCCAAACCATGGTTTCCCCAAGGGGTTACATGTCAGTGTCAGGACAATTGCGGGGCGAAAAGCGGGTTACTCCAAACTGCCGATGTGTGCCCCTACAAATTGAAAGGCATGCAGTGATGCGACTTGTTAGGGATCAAACATCTAAACTCTGTATAGTCGAAGTAGATCCTGACTGTCAATCACCAAGAGGGTGTCAGCATATCAATAACTCCGGAGAAATCTGTTCGAGAGGTTTTTAGTTGATATTTGAAATTCCTAAATCCTGGAGAGCCGAAGTAAATATCGATCGTCTGATCATCTGAAATAGATCTCAGTCGCCAGATCATCCAGAGTAAATCTTAAGCATCAGATCTTCCAAGGTGAATCTGGGCCGTCTGATCCAGAAGAGACGTGGCGTAAATATGTGGATTTTGGGTGAATACGCGAAGTAAGCCTCAACCATCCGATTCAAGAGTACATGTGGTAGAATCCTGTGTACTTTGAGGGGTTTGAAGTTTGATATTTCTGAAACCTGAACCGAAAGGATCTCAACCATTGATTTGCCAAGAGCCACGCATCACCAGATCCAGGGCTTTGAATAAAATCTAGTGGGGCTAGATAAGTTTTGAAATTTGAGATTTCCGAAGTCTGAAGACCCGAAGTAAGCCTCAACCATTAGATTTAGGAGGACACGTGGTGCAGATCCATGGAATTCAGGTGAACACCCAAAGTGAATCTTAGCCGTCTGATCCAGGAGGAAACATGGCGACAGATTGGCCAGTTCAGAATTTAGAGTTCAGGAGAATTGAAAGTGTGCTAGTGTGGAAAATCCCAAAGTTTTGAAGCCCGAAGAGCCGAAGTGATGCGGCACGATGATGTCATCAGGTGGTGACGTGGAGCCTATAATTTTCGAAGTGACATGGCTTGTGAAAATCACCTAGGATGACATGGACACATGGGATGTGTGTCATGTGTCATTAATTTTTGAGCATTTGGAGTATTGAAATGTCAAATAGGATGTGACACGTGTCACCTGCCTGATTGGGCCACATGTGTGCTTCCATTATTTTTCCACGTGGCGACAGATCGTGCAGTTCAAAGATTGGGCACTCTGGAGGGGAAATGTGTGATAGGTTGCATTGGGTCAAAAAATCCCAAAGGAATGAAGGCCAGAGTACATATCGACTGTTGATTCCAGAAGACACATGTCGAAGGATCGTTGACTTCAGGTGAAAGCACTCCAGGAGAAAGTGCAGGAGGAAAGTTTGAAACTTTCGAAGCTCGAAGAGCTAAAGTGATTCAAAACTGTTGATCTGTGGGAGGAAACCCATCGACAGATCATGAACTCTGGGTAAAAGCGTCCCGAGGGGAGGCAAGAGAGAAAAGTTGAGACTCCTGAAGCGCGGAGTCCCGAAGTGGATCTCGACCATTGATTGTGAAAGAGGACGAGGACCATTGATCCAGTCCTGGCTGAAAGTTTCGAATTCCTGAAGCTCTTGAAAAGCAATTTTTCAGTGAAGCGCAGGGTCATGGCCATGGTCATATGCATATTGAGAGCTGAGGGAAGGAGGGATAAGGGCCAAATTGGTTGTCTTTGAGACAAAAAAGTGCTAAGGAAGGATTTAGTCACGGTTTCTAGTCGTGGTCACCTGGGAAGGTAATTTGAAGGAAGCTCTTGCATAGGATGAGATTCTATGTCAGCCAACGATAATAGGACACTGTTATTTTCAGATAATGGGGATATGATCTCCATGAACAAAAAAATAAAGAGACATGTATCATGGTTTGACAATTTTGTTTACCATATGCACAATTCTAACAAAATGGTCATTTGCACATTGTGTAGAATTAAGGGGCTTAAGCACATCAGCTCAGGATGTGTATCGAGGAAATGGAAGAAGGTGACGGAGCCTCCATTCATGATAAGGAGGCCAAAGGCCAGAATACCATAGTTGATAATGCAGAGACAGATTCCAATGAATGCAAGGGAAAAGGAGAGCAAGAAACGTTAATAGAAACGGTAAGAAGCCTAAATATGGAAGTGCAAAGCTACAAAGAAGACAATGAGAGACTGATGAGAGAGAAAAGTAAGATAAATTATTGAGTGTTGCAGATATTAGATCAGTTGCAGAGACAAATGAATAAGGGACCAAACTCAAAAAAAGAGGAAGAAGGCAGGTGCCATGAAATAAGGGATGATCGTGAAAGAGTTAGTTATTCTAGAAGTGATAGCAGAGCTCATGGACACGACTCACCTCCTTACTCAGAAATAAATTTTTATGTATCATAATATCCCATAAGCATTCCATAGGTGTCTCCTTTCAGACATCAAATAAGGAAACAAGAGGTAGATAGTTTGCAAGGAGAGCTGAGGAAGCTCAAGCCACCTTCCTTTGAGAGTGAAAGAGAAAGGGAAGATGATGTTGAAGCATGGTTTCTTGGTCTCAAGAGATATTTTCAGTTGCATAACTATTCATCCAACCTAGAAGCCAGGGTTTCCACCTACCATTTACACGCAAAAGCTACAATGTGGTGGGACCAACTGAAGCAAGTGGAGCATGTTAATGAAAGTAGGATCACTTGGAAGCAGTTCAAGAAGTACTTCCAGAAGGAGTACTTCTCAGAGCATTTCTATGAAAAGAAAATGCAGGAGTTCTTTGAACTCTGGTTGGGAAGCATGACTATGTAAGAATACGAGAAGAAGTTCTTGGGATTGTTAAAGTATGTCAGGTTCATTGGTGATGAGAAAGTGAAAATAAAAATATTTCTAAGTGGACTGCCAGCCTTTTATGAGGAAAAGATCAAGTATGATGAACCCAAGACCTTGACTGAGGCCATCAGGAAGGCTAAATACCCATATGAGCAAGGCTGGGGAAGAGAATCCCTGCAGAAATCTTGGAAGGACAAGAAAATTGTAAAGTGCGATCAAAGGAGGAAAGGATTCAAACCTCCCTTCAATAGGAATGAGCCTAATAGAAATCATCAAGATCAATATGCTAAGGGAGATTTCAAGAAAGAAGATTCCTTTGGAAAAAGGGGAAGACCACCAATCCAATGCTGGGGATGCAAGGAAGATCACCTGTACAAGGATTTCCAACATAGAAAAGACAGAGTGAAGACTGTGCAAAACATCCAAGAGGCTACAACAGTCAAAGATATGGGAAGAATCTATGCAGCTTTAGATGATCGACAAGTAGAGTACCTGTCCAATATGATCGAGGTGGAAGGTAAGATCATAAATCAACCTATTTCTATTTTAATTGATTTAGGATCAAGTCATTGCTACATTGATCCTAAGATAGTGGTTAGATTACATTTGGAGAAAAGTAAACTTGGAAAAGCAAGTTTGGTTCAGTTAGCCACTGGAACCAAAAGAAGAATCCATGATATGGTCAGAAGTTGTTCCATAAGTCTTAATGGCGTGAATACTAGTATTGATCTAAATATCATACCATTGGGGTCTTATGATATTCTGATTGGAATGGATTGGTTGGACAAGCATCATGATGTCCTAGATTTTCATAACAAGACATTTACATGTCTTGATGGAAATGGAAAACAAAGCACTGTGAAAGGAGTTCCAAGGCCCATCTCTATAAGGGAGATTTCATCCTTACAGCTAAAAAAATGTTTTAGGAAAGGATGTCAATTGTATGCAGCTCATGTGGAAGAGATAGATAATACAAAGGGGCCAAGCCTCTAAGATTCCTTGGTACTACATGAATTTGAATATGTATTCCAAGAAATACCTGGATTTCGGCCAAGAAGGGAGATAGACTTCTCAATTGATTTAGTGCTAGGAGCTTTCCCAGTGTCAAAAACATCTTACAGAATGAGCACACTAGAGTTAAAAGAATTATAAATGCAGTTGGAAGAATTGTTGAAGAAAGGGTACATATGTCCAAGTGTTTCACCTTGGGGAGCACCAGTAATTTTCGTCAAAAATAAAGATGAAACCTTGAGGTTATGTATTGACTTCTGATAGCTGAACAAGTACACTATAAAGAAGAAGTATCCTCTACCCCGAATTGATGACCTCTTTAATCAACTAAGAGGAGCAAAGATATTTTCAAAAATTGACCTGAGGGAAGGACACCATCAGGTAAGAATCAAGGAAGAATACATTCATAAGACAACCTTTAGGACCATGTATGGGAATTATGAATTTGTAGCGATGCCATTTGGACTAACCAATGCAACAACTGTATTCATGTGCTTAATGAATGACATATTCAGAAATTATTTGGATAAGTTTGTCGTAGTATTCCTGGATGCCATACTTATCTATTCTAAGTTGGAATAGGAGCATGAACATCACTTAAGACTGGTATTGCAAGTACTGAGAAAACATCATTTGTATGCCAAGTTGAGTAAGTGTTATTTTTATCAAAAGCAGATCCATTACTTGGGACACATTATTTTAGAGCAAGGCATAGCAGTAGATTCAAAGAAGATCGAAGCCACTAGAGGATGGCCAACACCTAGAAATCTGTCAGATGTCGGATCTTTTATGGGATTAGTTGGCTACTACAGAAGGTTCATAGTAGGGTTCTCTAAGATTTCTCATCCCATCACTTCTTTTCAAAAGAAGGGAACTAAATTTGAATGGACACTCAAGTGTGAAAATAATTTTAATCTATTAAAGGAATTACTTACTAGTGCACCTGTGTTAAAGATTGCTAACCCAAATGAAAGTTTTTTGGTATGTACAGATGCATGTAAGGAAGGAATTGGGGGAGTCCTCACGCAAAATGGAAATGTCATTGGATATGAGTCCAGAAAGATTAAGGAACATGAGAGTAACTATGCCACCCATGACTTGGAACTTGCTGCCATTGTTCACACCTTGAGGATGTGGAGGCATTATCTCATGGGAAAGAAATTCGAATTAAGGAAAGACCACATTGGCCTGAAGTATCTTTTTGAACAACCGACCTTGAATGACAGGCAAACGAGATGGATAGAATTTTTAAGTGAACATGACTTCGATATCAAGCATATCAAGGGAAAGGAGAATAAATTTGTCGATGCACTTAGTAGAAGAGTGCATATCATGCATGCTACTGCTGTCAGTATGCATCAATCAGACTTGAAGAGTAGAATTTTAGATGGCCTTTTTATAGACAAGCATTACCTACAGGTAAAGGAAAAATTACAACAAGGAGATGTACAACAAAAAATAAAGGAGTATGAGATAAAGGAAGATGAACTACTCATGCATAAAAATATGATCTATGTTCCTAGTTCTGGAGAAGTGAGGAATTTGGTACTGAAGGAAATGCATGATGTTCCTTATGCTGGACATCCCGGTTACCAGAAAACAATTACAATAGTAAGAAGCTAGTTCTTTTTGCTGGGAATGAAGAAGGATGTTGCTGATTACATCGCTTGATGTATGGAATGTCAGAAGGTGAAGGCTGAGCATAGGCACCCAGCAGGTTTGCTACAGCCATTGCCAATCCCAGAGAAGAAATAGGAAGTGATCACCATGGATTTCATCACAGGATTACCTAGAACAAATAAGCAACATGATTCAATGATGGTGGTGGTTGACAAATTCACAAAGGCTGCTCATTTTGTGCCTATGAATACAATGCATAAAGAGGCTAATATTGTAGAAATTTTCATGAAGGAAATTGCTAGGTTGCATGGGATACCTTTCTAATGCTTGTTTTGCTTGTCAGGTTCTGGATCTTTATGTTAAGGATTTCCCTCGAATAAAAGGTCCTAAACCTTTCCCTGTGACTTTGAAAGAAACAAGAGATGGAAATTGGTAGGCACCAATTGAAACCAGCACGGGCCACACACAAGAGAGACGAGAATGATCTGTAGTTTCCATTGGGGTGATCAACTCTTGGGATCAGCCTGCCCGTGCGTGAAAGTTATAGATACCTAAGCAGTAAGTATGATTACTCTTATCACATGCTTATACAAGTGTGCTCTGTCCAACGTCTTCCTCTAATCATTATACACATAGATTGTACTGAATTACTTAAGTTCATGACCTACCGGCTCCCACCTGCTGGTTTTTTACTTTACGTGAACTCCCTCACCTCACTTTGTTATTTGACACGCTTCACTTGGCTTGCCTAGGCACTTTTATTAGTTGTATTACCTTGGATCATCGCACGTGGGAACTAACCTATCACGATTGGATTCATTACAGCCAGAAATAAACCTTTAGGCAGATATCGTACATAACTTCAGCTTATATTGTTGAACAACTGCCTAGGACAATTATCTCGGACAGAGATACAAAAGTTACCTCCAATTTCTGGAGGGGATTGTTTAAAGGATTTGGAACAAATCTAAACTTTATCACAACATATCATCCCCAGACATATGGGAAAACAGAGAGATTCAATCGAATAATTGAAGACATGCTGAGAATGTATGTGATGGATAAGCCATCTAAGTGAAAAGATTACTTACACTTGGTTGAGTTTGCATATAATAATGGGTATCAATATTCATTGAGAATGAGCCCATTTGAAGCCTTGTATGATAGGAAATGAGATACTCTAGTAAGATGGGACAACCCAACAGATAAAGTGGTACTTGGGTTGGAGTTGCTCAAGGACATAGAAGACCAGGTAGTCAAGATCAAACATAATTTAAAGGTAGCTCAGGATAGACAAAAAATTTATGCAGACAAGAACAGGACATCTAGAGAATTTAAAGTAGGGGACCATGTACTTTTGAAAGTGAAGCCCAAGAAAATCTCTTTGAAATTAGGTAGTTGTACAAAGATGGCAACCATATTCTATGGTCCATTTGAAATATTGGACATAATAGGGCCTGTTTCATACATGCTTGCATTGACTGCTTCCATGAATGTGAATAATGTATTTCATGTATCTTTAATAAATAAATATGTACATGATCCTAACCATGTTATTGATTTGTGTCTGATTCAGGTAGAGACAGAGGGAGATTTTCAATTTCAGCTAGTGCAGATATTGGACAGAAAAGTCAAAATTCTCTAGAATCGAGTTATAGAGATGGTAAAAGTTTAGTGGACCTACTACGGTCCTGAAGATGCTACCTGGGAGCATGAATATGCCATGCAGGTAGAGCACCCACAACGTTTTGAAGAAATTTGAGATTTTGATCTCTATTTTGTATATGCACTGAGGATAGTGCCAAAATAAGGGGAAGGGGATGTAACACCCCAGGTTTTGAACCCCCATTTTAAATAATGTATTGTTATAGTGAAGAGAGGCCAGAGTGCCCAAACAATTATTAAAAGGCCAGTGTGCCCAAGACATGTAATGTTTTTTATCATTATTAATAATAAACATATCGTTGGCTGCTAGACGAACAAAGACTAGAGTTATAGGGGGCTATGATTCCACAAGAGAGGGGGCTTGAGGGGCTAAGTGTTTATTCCTATTTTAACTACCCTTTTTTTCTAAGGAAGGGGATCGATTACATGAGCTTCTTGAGGAAGGCTAGGAGGTTCTTGGTTCCCCACAAATATACTTAAACCCATCCCTGGTCTGATTGTGGGGTTGGTCATTGGTCAGGGGTCGATGGTCATTGGTCGTTGGTCGAGAGACTGATGGCTTGTTCGTTGATTTCCTGTACGTTCCTTCATTTCCCTCATGCAATTCCATGCACTGACTTACCCATCCATTGATCCATCCTCACCTGTGTCTTGGCTTGGGAAGGGAACCGAACTGCTGAATATTTAGCCATGGGATAGTTGGTTGTAATGGTCATTAGTGCAATCCAGCCATGACCTGGGGCCTGCATGTCTGAGATGCGTTGGCATGTGCCCTATTTTTCTCAAAACTGCGAGTGCTGAGAGTTCCATCTTGATTTTCCAGACCAGTTGTGTTGAAGGCCCCAAAATAAAGGAGAGGGATTGCCTAAGGGACTGCATGGCAGAGAAGGGTGGAGGTCCATTCTATTGGGGTGGCACAGGCTAGGTACAAGAGAGATGGGTACTTGTATTGTTGTGGGGGTTGGGAAACCTATGAGAGATTGACAACTGATTGGTTTGGGAACCCAAGTACACTTTGGAACCATCCTTATGGATTCATAGCCCTAGCTCATGGGTGACACTGATGTTGAGATTTAGAGCAGTGGTGTCTATGGTTGGGTGGAACGTCCTTGGTCTGCAGCCAGTTGGTGTCATATTCCATAAAGATAAGTGCTCTCTGTTATGGTATCATTTACATGTATATGAATGTATTTACATTGTATA
Organism: Picea mariana; assembly: GCA_032191745.1. Taxonomy (NCBI): domain Eukaryota; kingdom Viridiplantae; phylum Streptophyta; class Pinopsida; order Pinales; family Pinaceae; genus Picea; species Picea mariana. Next base: position 82,160 of record JASDQU010107299.1, read on the forward strand.
TTTAATTATCATTTAATTGAATCTTTAGACTATGCATGCTTGCTGACTATTGTTATGCATCTCGTTAAGGTCTTTTCTTTTATGCATCCTTAAATTTTAAAAAGGTATTGTAAGAGAAAGAAGTAGAAGGGAGGGATTGAAGGTAGCATGCCCCAGACTGTGGGTGGCTGGGGATGTTACATTGAGAGACTCTATTGAACAAAGGTATGTATACTAAAGAAAACATACGAGTAGTGAACCAAATATGATTGTGTATGCTGGTGATCAATATTAGAGAGAATTATTTATTTCTACGGAGATCCATGTTGATGAAATGGATAGGTCATAAGCCTCCCATTTATGGATCAATATTATTCAAATTATAATATTCCTCTCCCATTAATCCACATGAAATTAAGAGTTAAAAAATACCATCTTAGCATGGTGTGAATATAAACACATAGAATATGTTTAAAATTGATAAGTTATCATTATAGTTTTTTAATGCGGAGAGATAATGGGTAGAATTCTTTTGTTTTTTATTCGCACACATTTTATTTGTCATTAAATAAGGGTTGATATTAGCTTAGTCCTACTTAGAGAATATAAAAAATTAAGAGGTGTTTTTTCCTCTTTGAAAATTTGCATAACTTACATTCCTATATATTTATTTGTTAAAGTGGATCCCCTCTAATTATGTATTATATTGGTCTTGGAATGTTACTTTGAAATTAAAGATATTTTTTTATGTGTTTCCAACCTTATAAGTAGGTAACTCTCAAGTAACAAGGTAAGTACATTAAGCTTCAATCCTTTTTGGGGGGGGGTATTGGAATGCTAATTTGAAATTAAATATATGGTTTTTATATATCTAGAATTCTATAAGTTAACTCTCAAGTAACAAGGTACACACAAGATTCAATAAATATTTTCCACATCTCATGTTCAAAGAAAAAATTAAGATCTAAGAATTTCTCAAAAGGGAGATCACTTACCAAATATACTGTAACAACCATTGCAATCCACTAAAATATAACCACAAAAGAAATTGATATTACTCTGAATTTACTGAAAGACCACATCATTAAGATCACACTTGAATACTAATTAGTAATTTTCTCAACCACCTAAGTGGATGATAGGGTATTGTGATTCAACTCAAATTTTTCAAAGATATCATATATTAGCAATTGTTGGGGATTGGGTGTAACCTGATACGAAATAGATAAACATAAATGTGGATAATCAAAGAGGAATAAGTTTCAAAGATAAAAGGTGGTGTCTAAAAACATCATTACAACACTTAAGCACAACACATTGTGATAAAAAATTCACAATGCATGTTGGACATCTTGTACACACAACAACAATGATGTGGATGACCCATTGGGTATGATATTTATAGCTTTAATATCTAACCATGTTCTTTGGAATTGGGAATATATTATCCACATATAACTTTCGGTGGTTAGAGTTGACTCTGTGAAATCTGTGTTTTCTAGTCGGCTCGACAAGGATGCTTGACCTGACCGTCCATGCATCCAACATGTAGTCAATTGCTCGACTGGTCGATCCACCGACCCATTGTCTTTGACTACAGGTAGATTGTCCAATCAATGAGATTTTCAACTACTCGATCAACTGATGTCGAGATTTGTTCGATCACCTAATTGACTATTTCCAAATTTAGGTTGACTGCATGACCAACTGATTACAGGAGAAGTGTGATGAACCATCATAACTTGATATTCCAACACTCCCCCATCAACACACGACTCTATAGATTCAGTAGGTGAAATTACATCAGTTGGAAACCCTCCCACAATTAAAACTTCCTTAAGACCAAGAACAATATGGATCTTGATAAACCTAGCTTTAGATAATGGCTTAGTGAATATTTCATGTCCCCGATCATCTGTTTTGCAATACACAAGAGAGACAATGTTCTCATGAACCAACTGTCTCAAATAGTGAGCATAGAGATCAACATGCTTCATTTTACTATGGGAAATAGGGTTATCAACATCTTGAATGGCACTCTGAGTGTCATAGTAGATGGTAGTTAATGTATGAATAGGAAATTCAAGTTCACTTAGAAGTTGGAAAATCCAAACTACCTCTATACTTCCATGAACAACACCACGATATTCTACTTCTATATTCAAGAAGGATACTACCTTATATTTATTGCATGACCAAACCAACAGTCCAATGCTGAAGTGAAACACATATCCAGAAGTGGACTTCTGATCACCATTATCTCCAGCATAGTCAAAGTCGGTGAAGTTGACCAATGAATCTAAACTTCAACAATATTGGATACCAAAATTAGTGGTACCCATGAGATAAAACACAATTCATTTAACTACTTTCCAGTGGATTTCTCTGGTATCATGCATAAACTGAGAGACCACACTAAGAACAATGGAAATTTTAGGTCGACTATGAACAATATAAATGAGACTGCCGACCAATTGTTAATAAAGTGTATCATCGACTTGGGATTTTGATGAGTTTTTCTTAGCTTTACTCTATATTGAAAAGGAGTATCATGGGGATTACAATTTTTCATCTTAAAACATGTCAAAAGATCCATTACATATTTAGACTAAGAAATGAAAACACCATTAGAAAATGGTAATACCTGAAGACCCAAAAAATAATGCATAATGCCAAGATCTGGCATGTCAAAGGAGTCAACAAGTTGCTTCTTCAATCAAAGAATGAGATCAATGTTATTTCTAGTTATGACAAGATCATCAACATAGGAAACAATAATCAAAGTGTTTCCATGAGTATGGAGTGCATATAAGACATGATCAGATTCACAATGTTTGAAACCAGGTCGAAGAAATAAACTATCGATCTTAGCATATGACCAAGATCTGGGAGCTTGTTTCAAAATATTGAGAGACTTATTGATTCAAAAAAATAGATTAGAATCTGTCACAAAACCAAGAGGCTATTCCATGAAAATTTCTTCAGATGGTTCACTATGAAGAAATACACTCTTCACATCCATCTAATGGATCTTCCATCCAAATCAAGCAACCAAAGAAAGAATCATTCGAACAAATTTCATCTTCAATATAGGGGAAAAGGTCTCAATGTAGTTGATGTCTTCTTGTTGAGAAAATCCTTTCACAACCAAGTGATATTTATGATGCTCAAAAACACCTTCAGAGGAAAATTTGGTTTAGTATACTCATCGAAACTTCACAACATTCTATCCTTGTGGTCGACAAACTAAATCCCAAGTGTGATTCTTTGACAAAGAATCCATTTTTTTTTGCGTAGCCTACTCCCATTCAAGTTTTCCTTGATCGTTTGAGTATGTAACCAAATCAAAAGTTTCAATTACATGAGTCATCAATGCAACACTAACATGTTTCTTCTAACTACAAGTTTTTCATCCTGAAGAAATATCATTGACATCATGTCCAACAGCTTCAATGGTCTTGGCAGCCTATCTGCGTAGACAAGAAATGGGTGAACAATTTTTCATTGTAGAAGGTCGATTAGAAGTTTGAAAAATTTCAGTCAATAGAGATGGTGGACTAGTCTAAACATATATCAACTAACATGTAATACCCCAGTTTTGTGTCCCTGAGTTAATAATTTATTTTGTTTATTTGATGAAAGTTTGGAATGCCTGAACAATTAAAAAAGGGGTTGGAGTGCCTAAGAAATGTAATACTTTGAACATTGCAAATAATAAAATGCGTCGTTAGCTATAAGATAGACAAGGACAAGAGTTATGGGGGGATATGATTCCACAAGAGAGGGGCCTAAAGGGGCCAAGTCTTTATATTACATTTTATTCACCCATCTTGGAATTTAGAGAAAAAGAAGTAGTTACACGAGCTTCTTGGGGAAAATTCCATGTGTTTCTTGATTCCATGTAATTATATAAATCTCTCTTATGGGTTGTTTGAGGGTTCTTCTCCATTCATTTTCAATCTATCATTTGATTCATTTGTTCTGGTTCTTGGTGGGAACATGGGAACAAATTGTTGAAGAAAGAAGACATCATTTCATTGGTTGTAGTAATTGTTCATGTATTCCAGCCATGAAATGGTGCCTGTATGCTTGAGGTGAATTGACATCTATTAAAATTGGTTCACAACTATGAGTTCTGAGAGTCCCAACATCAAGATTTTGGACCAGATACACTTGAGCCTTGGAAAGAAGTGAAAAACCTGAGGAATTGCATGGTAGTGAAGGGGATTAATTGTCTTTGGGTTGTACAAGATTGATAGAAGAGAGCTCATGTATTTTGTATTTTTGTGTGTTGAGAAACCTATGATAGCTTGAGTGTTGAATGGTTTGGGAAACTGAGTGTCACTCTGGAACCCATCCTTGTGGATTCATATCCTTGGCTTGGGGGTGACTTTTTGTTGAGACTTGGAAAAACTGCTTCTAAGGTTGGGTGGAATGTCCTTGGTCTGTAGCCAGTCGGTGATTGGATTTATATAATATAAGTTCTCTTTGTCATGGTTTCCTTTACTTGCATATTCATTTCCATTGTGTATTGATTATTATCTTTGAGATATGTATCTTTGATGTCCCTGCTTGCTGGTTATGGTTGTGCATGGCATGTTTAAGCATTCTTTTTAAGTTTAGCATGAATCTTGATTATTGCATGTACTTTTATTACATTTCTTTCATTATTCTTTATTAAGTAATGGTCATTAGAAATCCGTTCTTGGGTCAAGAAGTGAGATCTTGGATCAAAAGTAACATATGAGATCCTATAGTAGTGTGATCCATCTTGTTGATGGCAGGGTACATTAAAGAGTGGAATTAGAGCATTCTTGGTGAGGAGTTTTGGAGTAGCATGGCCCAACTTGGTGGCTGGGTACGTCACAGAGTGGTATTAGAGCTATAGGTTATAACATCGGTGTTTGAGTAGGTTATTTTGGGGAAATGCACAACAATTTTAGAGGATAGTTGGTGTGTGCACTAGAAAAGAAGGAAAAACAGTGCACCAAGAAAGAAGGAAAAGCAACGTGAGGAAAGAGGAAAGTCAGAGGAAGAAAGAAGGACAACGCGATGAGGAAATGGTTGGATCGAGGACCAGCTGCACGCAGGAGGTTACTATGTGGAAAAATCTAATCGACATAGGGTTAGGGTTTTAGTCATGATGTAATGGGTTTAACCCACTTTTTGCAGTACAAATATGTGTTGTATGAGGAAGATAGGGTATGTTATGTATGTTTTTGATGAGTTTTGAGTCACAGATACTAGTTTTGAGAGATGTGGAGCTATTATTGAATCAGTTTTGGAGATGAGTCTATTTTTGAGTTGTAACTGAGGGTCAGGTCACAAGCTATGGAGATTAGTGTGATACTATCTAGCCTCACACCACACTTATATATTTGAATTTATGCACTTTTGATGTAATACGTGCAACACAAAGACTTGAAGATGAATAATAAAGAAGCCATATCTTTGTGGATGTAGCCCGAGGGGGTGAACCATGGTAAAATATCATGTCAATGTGTGGAGTTAGATTACAATGTGCACTAGAATAATTATGTTATTTTCTACAAAATGAATGTAAATGATTAAATAAATAGTAGATCTGATGAATGTTGAAGTAGAAAGGTATGTCTAACATCCCCAGGAGCACCATCCCTTCCATGACTGTAGACATCTGGGTCCTGCAGTCACCCATAATCCATATTGGGTGAGACTTCATTGTGCACTATGGGTGCAGTGTTTCCTTCTAGTCTCCAAAAGGGCCGATGGTTTGCAGGGTTTTGCTGGAAACCTAAGGTAGAACTCAGGTCAACCCAAACATTTCACCAATCGGGCCTTAAAGGTCTTCTACAGGATCAAGAAATCTTTTAGAAATCTATTAATTTTCCATGGGACACCAAAAGTTGTTGCATGAGGATCTTTGTTGTAAATAGTATGTGAATCGATAAAGACAAAGGAAGTAAAGAATACCCTTGTACGTTGAGGGGTCTTTGAGTGCAAAGACAATTGTGCATTATTGAATCTCTAAAATGTATTT
>JASDQU010107299.1:113018-126905 GCA_032191745.1 Picea mariana
TTTAAGTTTAGCATGAATCTTTGTTATTGCATGTACTATTATTGGATTTATTTCATGATTCTTTATTAAGTAATGGTCATTATAAATTTTTTCTTGGGTCAAGAAGTGTCATCTTGGATCAAAAGCTCAAAATCCGTTCATGAGATGAGATCTTGCAGTAGTGCGACCCAACCTGCTGGTGGATGGGCATGTTATAGAGTGGAATTAGAGAATTCTTAGAGAGAATTATGGAGTATCTTGGCCTAGCCTGGTGGTTGGGAATGTCACATAACCAATAGACTCTGAGGTTGACAGTCCAGTAGAAATAGGAACCAAGTTTGAATGTCTAGTCGAAGTACTGAAAAATGGAACTGGGGAAATAGGGTCAGAAAAAACATCAAAGTGATCATCATGTAACAATATAGAGGAGTAATTAAACAAATGTATTCCTAAAGACTTCTCATCAAACCATACATTTCGTCAAATAATGATTTTTTTTCTGATAGGATCAAATAGTCGATATGCTTTAGACTCTTCAGATTATACCATAATGATGAAAGCATGACTCTTTGCATCCAACTTATTTCTACAATGAATAGAGATATGAGCCCAGGAAACACATCTAAACACGCGAAGGTGGTCAACTGAGGACTTCCTTCCACACCATCGTTCGACTGGAGTTACTAAAGGAACAACTCAAGTTGAGATGTGATTGAGCAGATAGTTTTCACAATAGACATCTTTAGCTTAGAAGTGAGGAGACAAGTATTTGTCTTGCAAAATACATCTATCCATTGCAAATGAAGTTCATTTTTTTTGTTCTACAATGCCATTCTGTTGAGGTGTATGAGGAACTGACCACGTCCAGTCAATACTAGATTGAACCAGGTGTTGTTCAAAAGGTCAATTTACATACTCACCACCATTTTCTAATCTCAGACAGTTGATGGGTAGANGTTTTTAAGTTTAGCATGAATCTTTGTTATTGCATGTACTATTATTGGATTTATTTCATGATTCTTTATTAAGTAATGGTCATTATAAATTTTTTCTTGGGTCAAGAAGTGTGATCTTGGATCAAAAGCTCAAATTTCGTTCATGAGATGAGATCTTGCAGTAGTGTGACCCAACCTGCTGGTGGATGGGCATGTTACAGAGTGGAATTAGAGAATTATTAGAGAGAATTATGGAGTATCTTGGCCTATCCTGGTGGTTGGGAATGTCACATAACCAATAGACTCTGAGGTTGACGGTCCAGTCGAAATAGGAACCAAGTTTGAATGTCTAGTTGAAGTATTGAAAAATGGAACTGGGGAACTAGGGTCAGAAACAACATCAAAGTGATCATCATGTAACAATACAGAGGAGTAATTAAACAAATATATTCCAAAATACTTCTCATCAAACCATACATTTCGTCAAATAATGATTTTTCTTTTTTTCTGATAGGATCAAATAGTCGATATGCTTTAGACTCTTCAGATTATACCATAATGATGAAAGCATGACTCTTTGCATCCAACTTATTTCTGCAATGAATAGAGATATGATCCCAGGAAACACATCTAAACACGCAAAGGTGGTCGACTGAGGACTTCCTTCCACACCATCATTCAACTGGAGTTACTAAAGGAACAACTCAAGTTGAGATGCGATTGAGCAGATAGTTTTCACAATAGACATCTTTAGTTTAGAAGTGAGGAGACAAGCATTTGTTCTGCAAAATACATCTATCCATTTCAAATGAATTTCATTTTTTTTGTTCTATAATGCCATTCTGTTGAGGTGTATGAGGAACCGACCACTTCCAGTCAATACTAGATTGAACCAGGTGTTCTTCAAAAGGTCAATTTACATACTCACCACCATTATCTAATCTCAGACAGTTGATGGGTAGAACACATTGATTTTCAATAAATAATAAAAATTATTTGAACTTTTCAAAGACAAGATTCTTATTCTTTAGAAAATAAACCCATGTGAAACAAGAGAGATCATCAACGAAAGTCAATATCCTGCTAAGGAAGGTAGATTGATGCAACTGATATCACTATGAACCAGCTCCAAGAGGTTTTTTTCTCGCCACACTCTTCCAAAGTAAAAGGTTGTCTGATGATGCTTTCCAAGAACACATCCTTTAAAAACTCCATTATGGGGGCGGGGGAGTTTTAGGTAAACCAACAACTATATTCTGAGTTTCCATCGACTGCATACTTTGAAAATTTAGGTGTCCAAGTTTTTCATTCCAAGTTTAGCATTATTTTTCAGTGTGAGCAATAAGATAAGTTGATTTAGATTAAGGTCAAGTCATGTCATAGAATTTATACAAACTGTCCTTCGGGTCTAGAAAACCTCCGATGACAATCAATCAAAATTTCTTCAAATATTGAACAAAGAACTGATCTAGAAAAAACTCCACAATTTCACCTTTTTTTCTTAACTAAGAAACTGACAATAGCTTGGAACTGAGGTTTAGTATGTGATATACATCGACAATTATCCCATGTCGATAGGAAACATCACCTTGACCAACAATATCGAGAGAAAAATCATCAACAACATAAATATTCCTCTCCACAACATCATCTAAGGAGGTGAACAAGGAATTGTCCTTAGCTATATGATGAGTGCATCCAGATTTGACTACCCATTCATTCTCCATAGAATTAGACAACAAGGGTTGAGAAGTTTCGACTTGGAAGGTGAAATTATTAGAGGGTCAACGAACAACGAACAAGTGACACATCTCCTTCAATTCGTTTAACCTTCTCTTCCAGGTCATATTGCTTCTTATAGCATACCTTCTCCACATGTCCAATATTTCCATAGTATTGACATGTCTTCTTATTTCGACTCTGATGGGGTGAATTTGTCTTCCCTTTAGGTTTATATTCAAGGAATCCAAGTCTTTGTACATGGGTATCAAACAATCCTCTTTCCTTGTGATTTGACTTTCCCTTTCTCTTGAGCAAGTGGGATTCATGTTTACCACAAAACTTTCCTTCATCGAGAAATATATATTGATAATTGATAAATAGGCCATAGAAGGATTCAAACATGTAATCATTACCATCTTCCTTGCATGTCTGCCAGTTGGTGCGAAAAATCAAATAAACCACATCGCATGGTGTTCTCAAATTCATCAGGACCATATTGATGAGTTTTCCATCTTTCTTCTGATAATTATTTCCACATTTTCCCAAGTGTTGGCATTGTGGGAAGAAAGGACACCTGAATAAAGAATGTTGGTCTCGAAAAGGAAATCTAATAGATGGACAATAGGAGAATAAACATGAAGCAAATGTAAAAATTAATGTGTTGCAATATTTTTTAATCCTTTCATTATATAACATTATTGATTCTTGGGTGGTAGACTCAAGGGCTTCGTTTCATGACACACCCCATAGGAAATATTTTCAAGACTATGTTCAAGGTGATTTTGGACATGTTCGTTTGGGTGATGATAAACCATGTAAAACTGTTGGAAAGGGAAAGGTACATATAAAATTACGGAATGGAAACCAATGGTTGCTGAAAGAGGTAAATCATGTTACACATCTAAGAAAAAAATCTAATCTCAATAGGGAAGTTGGGAAGTGAAGGGTGCATAACTACATTTACAGAAAAAGAATGGAAGATCACTAAAGGGTCATTGGTATTAGCAAGAGGAGAGAAGGTAGGTACATTGTATTTATGTAATGGTAAAGATGATTTTTCTATTTCTATAGCTTCTATAGGAGTGAATACAACATTGTGGCATCATAGACTTGGGCACATGAGTGAGAAGGGGATGCATATTCTCGAATCAAGAAATTTATTTCCAGGTCTGAAATAGGTTGATTTGGATTTTTGTGATCATTGTGTTTATGGAAAAAAAAAAGATATTTAGATTTCTCAGAGTTGGGAAAAAAAAGGAGTGAAAAATTAGAGCTTGTGAATACAAATGTATGGGGATAGGCTCAGGTATCATCTCTTGGTGGCTCTTGTTATTATGTTACTTTTATTGATGATGCAAATAGACAAATTTGGGTTTATTTCATTTGAAACAAATATGATGTTTTTTATATTTTTAAGAAATGGAAATCTTTGGTTGAGAATGAGACAGGAAATAAGTTGAAGTGTCTCATATCTGATAATGGAGGTGAATATTGAAACAAGGAGTTTAATAGTTATTGTTCATACCATGGGATTCGTAGAGAGAAAAAAGTTCTAGGAACACCACAAGAAAATGGTGTGTCAGAAAGGATGAATGGGACACTCATGGAGCATGCAAGGTGTATGAGATTACATGCATGATTTCCCATACAATTTTGTGTAGATGTTGTGGATACTCTTGTTTACTTAATAAACAAAGGGGCTTCAAGTTCCTTGGATGGTGGAATTCCAAAGAAGGCATGGGAAAGTAAAAAGGTAAACTACTCATTTCTAAGGACTTTCGGTCGTGATTTATTTGTCCACATTGATAAAGAAGATAGAACAAATCTTGAAGAAAAATCCAAGAACTGTACTTTTATTAGATATGGGGTTAATGATTTTGGTTATCTCTTATATGATTATGAAAGCCATAAAGTCATTAGGAGTATAGATGTAATATTCAATGAGAAGGTCATGTGTAAGGATCAATTGCAAGGAAAGAAACATGGAAAAAAGATGCAGAATAAATAGTGCTTGATGAGATCACTAAAAAAGAAATTCCAAATGTATCATAAAATTAAAATGATAAACAAAAACAACAACAAGTACCTCAAACACTTATAAGTATTATAATATCTACTAGGTTAAGTATATCCACCGATCGATACTATCCTTCATTGTATATTGCATTGTTGATTGATTTTGGTGAACTAGAAGGATATGAAGAAGCAATGCATGTAGAAACTAGAAAGAAGTGGGAGAAAGGCATGAAAGAAGAGATGTACTCTTTGGTATAGAACCAGACTTGGGATTTGGTTCAGTTGCTTGTTGGAAAAATAAAATTGTAGAATAAATGGTTTATAGGTTGAAGGAAGAAGACAGAGGAAAAAAGAGGTACAAGGCCAAAATTTTTGTAAAGGGATTTGCACAAACAAAAGGTATAGATTTTTATGAAATATTTTTTGTTGTTGTTAAAATGACTTCAATTAGAACTATTTTAAGTCTAGTGGCAATAGAAGTTTGGAATTAGCTAATTATATTTTATATTGGCATGTGTCTCATTAGTCAAACCAAATAATGAATGTACATATCCCATGGAAGGAATGTAAATCAATATTGAGAATATAAGTAAGGTCGTAAAATTATGTATATATTAATATATCATCAAGTACAAAAATTTGGATCATAGTTTACAAAATTGGGAATCCTAACCCCTGATAATATTTATGTATAAGGTCGATCATAGTAATCAAATCTAGGACTATGTCCCTATCCCATCATGGGTCTCATGGTAGAAAAATATGGCATTCACCACCTATCGAAATATTTTCATCCAAGATCATTGTACTCCTACCACTTGACACTAAGTGTGCTAGGGAAGGTCCTTGATTTGTGCCATGGGAACCCATCGAGTTAGTCTCTTTAGGTTCCTTTATATCATCTACAGTACCCTCTCGGCCTCTCCCATAGGTTGGTCTCCATCTCTACCCCTTTCCCTGTGTCATGGAAATCCTTCAGGATGTAATGGTCCAACATCTCTGTCATGAGAATATTTTGTTAGTAATGATCCACACTCAAAATATTTTCCTCTTATTTAATCATAAAATTTACAAATCCTGAAATTTAAATAATTTGAAAATTTAAAGAACTGGTACTTACCAATGTCACCCCAAGTGACATTTGGGGGGAGTGGTAATTCTAGATCTCTCTGGAAGTTCATTCTGGCACATGGGTAGTCTTTGATGGAAATGATTTGGTGCAACCACCAGTCAAATAAGTCATCATTGAACCAATTGGTCACTCATCTACCCTCAAGTCTGTGCATAAGATATTCCCATCAGACCATCCTAGGCTCTTGTATCCTAGGTTGGGGAAGTGAAATGTGAAAGAACATGGATATAACTTGCTCCAAGAAGAATGTGCATAAGAAAATTCCACAGTCAAAGTTCTTATTTTGTCCCATATTTCACTCTATCATATGGGATATCATGGTGTTTACAATCCTTGTACACTAATAAAATATTGTGGATCATAAGCATTCTACCCCGTAGTATAGATATGGGCATGAGGCTAGGTGTTGCACTACGAATCCGACCATCTAAAATATCACAAGTAAAATGATCTTGAGACTTGAAAACTCTCAATGTTGTTGATGGGAACTTGGGATCTCATATTTTGATTTATCATCAAGGAATATGAATTTATGTACCCTTGAATAGTCAAAGTGTCACTGCCACATCCTCCCCCTTCTGGGTTGACTGGTTCACCATGTTGGGATAGGATTATAACAAAGTAGATGTCTTCAAATTATATATTTAGAGGCCCATCATCTATCATTAATAAAAATACATCTCCCATTTTTTACATTAGCTTGTTTATTTATGTGGATTAGACTTGTACCTTTGGTCGGTTTGGATTTGAAGACCTTGGGCCATTAGTATCATTCTCCCATTGTGTTCCTTCTCATGTTAGGGTCCTTCCCTAACCCGCTTATTTAGATACTTTATTAATGTATTAGGCCACCTTCCTTGAATAAGGCCCATTAAATAATTAGTTAATAGACACTCATTGTAATAAAGGGTCCTCTTTAGTAAAAAAAATCACAAATTAGTTGGTCAACCCTCTTTATAAGGGGCCCATGGGTAGTTAATATCTTTATGGATAGCTATATATTGAGTAGAAGGTTATGTAATGTTTTTTCAAGAATTGTTATTGTATTTGGAGCATTTCTCTTGGAGGTTGATCCCTTGAAGAGGTAAGTGAACATAGCTCTCTATTTTTATCTCTCTTTTCTCTTGTGTTCTTGGGTTTTGTACTACATTGTATGTGATCGATATAAAGATTTGGAATTAAGTACACTACAAGTGGTATCAAAGTTTTTTTTTGGGCATAAAGTGAGAGAAGTTTTGGGCACAAAGTGGGAGATTTTTTTTTCTTTTTTCACATTTTTTATGGGAAAAAGAGGACGATGGTATTAAGGTCAATTTCTGAAAAATTTTGTAAACAATTTCAAGAAACTAGCCATATATATGAATTCTTCTCGAAAAATACCCTATTTAAAAAAACAAATTGTCCAAAATATATTCCATGAAGTGGAGATATAGTCAATTCAAAATATGCAAATTTTTAGGATTTTTCTTGTGACGGCCAGTAATTTTGCAAATTGGATATCTTTTGATAGAGTGCACTTGTTTCAGTCAAAAAAATTCCATTAGATCTAGAAAATATGTTATTTTTTGTAATTGGGATCATAATAACAAATAATATAAGTATAACTGAAGTTATGATCATTTTACATTTTCAGACTCAAGCCCTACTTTGTACAAGTTATTTTTTAGTGATTTCAAGATCTTTTTCTGGGATTAAGAAACTCATAATTTTTTTTTTATTTAGAGATGCATTCTAGCTTATTTAAATAACACAATGATCTATCATTCAATAGGTAAAATTGTGGTCGGGGAAGAATACACATAACAAGTAAAAGTGGAATCACATTGTTGGAATCCCTTGTAACCCCTATTGGAACCCATTCAAGTAGTACCATATCGGACAATAACTGTATATGGAATCTCACTTACATGTAACCTCAACTATATAGGAAGTTCCCTAGAACCTAAAACCATCCTTAGATATACTAATCATTCATCTTGTTGCTATAGTACACAAATACCAACACTTTGGGAGATCACTCTCTAGTACATGGGTAGTCGAGTAGCATGTCTAAGGGCATGATTGAGCCTCCTTAGTTAGTTCCCTGAGATATTAAGTTGAGTACTATTTTTAGACCCTGCACATATATTAGAGATATATAACACCTAACACTCCCTTGTCCCTAGGATCGAGTAACCTATCTTAGTGATCTCACCCATGAAGGGTACCTATAAATCCCCTCATTCTTCTCTAGAAAACATGAACACGCTCTCTACTACAAGAAAAGGGCCCTAGAAGCATAGATGGTGATCAATGCACAAATAAAAACAAACAACCTTCATTCCCCACAATTATCCTCCCTAGGGTACTTCTCCAAGAAAAAATCCTACTCATTCCTTGAAAGTACAAAGGTTGTCTCCAACAAAAATGGTAGATCACCAAAGATGATCACTATGCTATAATTTTGATGAAAAATATGCCATAGGCCCTGATCAAAGACACAATTATCAAAGAGACACAAGAGTTACAATTTCAAGACACCAAAACTCAAACTAGGGAAAATTTTGAACCTATATTATCTCTTGAAGATTCACTTATCTCCCTACATGCATCATCAAGAATTTCAACTCCAAAACCTTGAAATTCATGGGTTACAACAAGAATTGGAAATTCATAGTCCTATTTGACAGTGGCAGTACTTACAATTTCATTCAAAAGAGAGTGGTAGAAGAAACTCATTGTTTTGTACACCTGGTGCACAACTTTCAAATCATGATTGCCAATGGAGGTATGATGAAATGTGGGGCAAGATGTGAAAATGTTAGACTCCATATGGGAGACTATAAACTTAAAACCCATATATTTTCCATCGATATGGGTGGGTGTGATATGGTATTTGGGGAAGAATGGCTACATACGTTGGGACTAGTCACCATGGATTTCAAATAACTCTATATGAGTTTCACTAAAGAGGGTCATGTACACACCCTTCAAGGGATTCATGCATACTTTCCTAAAATATTCATCTATAATCATATGTAGAAGTTATTAAAGAAGGTCCACCCTAGAATTATTGCTCAATTTAATTCCATATAGGTTATGGATAACCCATCACAAGAAATCCACCTAGACTTGCAGCTAGTACTTGAAAAACATCATCAGGTATTTGAGACTAAAAAGGCTTTATCCCCTTCTTGAGGAGAGAATGACCATGGAATTCCCCTGATTCCAAGAATTCAACCACCAAATGTACATTCTTATCACCACCATTTTTCACAAAATAGTGAAATAGAAAATATCATTCACAAGATGTTGGAGGTGGGTGTCATATGTCCTAGTATAATCCCTTACTCATGACTAGTAGTCACGGTAACAAAGAAGGAAGGTGTTTGGTGCATGGGTATTAATGTTTGGGTTGTCAATAAGTTGACAATAAAGAACAAATTCCCCATCCTTGTTGTTGATGATCTCCTTGATGAAATTCACGCAACAAATTTTTTCACTAACCTTGATTCACTAGTAAACAATTTTGTGACCACAATTTGGGAAAACCCACATATGAGAAGGAAAGGGTGGCTATCCTTCATGCAGTGGAGAATTGGTGCCCATATCTCATAGGGAGGTGTTTTTAGATCAAGAATGACCATCATATTCTAAATTTCTTGCTTGAAAAATGATTGTCTTCCCCATAGAAACATAAATGGGTTACCAAGATGTTGGGGTATGATTATTAGATCATATATAAGATGGTTAAAGAGAATATTGTGGCTGATGATTTATCGAGAAAATTGAGGATGGGTCACTCTTTTCCTTATCATTACCAAATTCATGATGTCTCAAGGAGGCATGTAACAAATGGATAGCAGATGATACTTCAAGGAAACTCATCCAATATCTTCAGGTAGATCCCAATCCACCTATAGGTTATACATGAAACAAGATATATTTCAGTATGAAGGGTGCATTTTTATAACAAAGGATTCATCCCTAAAAAAACAAGTCTCAAAGGATCTACATTCATCATCAATCATTGATCACTCTAGATTTCATAAAACCTATGAAAGAACAAAGAGTTCATTCTTTTGGGATGGAATGAAAAAATATCCAAGATTTCATAGCATCCCTTGACAGTTTCCAAGGACACAAGGAAGAGACAATGAATATACCATGGGCATTGCAACCATTACCAATCCCAACCGAGATTTTGATATACATTTCAATGGATTTTATTGTGGTACTCTTGTTGGCACATGGGGAAAACCCAGGGTTCAGTTCTAATAGCGCACCAACAAGACCTAACTACTGGCCCTTTCAGAAACACCTGCGAAGCAGATGCAGTCTCACCTGAAGTAGAAATAGGGGGTTGTAGGACACAAGTGTCTACAACCAGAGGAAATGCAAAGTGGATCCAATACAACAACAACACAACATCTGGATATCATTTACCAACTTAGTCCTACTTCGTACAGTTATATCTTAGATCTATCACAATGATGCAATAATAGAATAATTAGAAGACAAAAGAACACCACATCAATCTAACAAACAACAAGATATACGTGGTTCACCCTCTCCCTAGGGCTACGTCCACAAAACTGTGTTTCTTGATATTATATAAAACGTAAAGTTCTATTTGCGCTCTTATCCTGCAGATATCTCTTTCTCTCCCCTCCCTGCGCACCAAGCTGTAGGGTTGATCTTCGCACCCAATTGAAGATCTTACAATACCTGAGTTCTCTCACACATAGAACTTCTCTTCCTCACAACAATAGTCTCTCTTTCCCTCAATCTACAATGACCACAATCCTCTCTCCTTACAATTTCCAACAATAACAATAAAAAACCATAACCAAGCCCTCTTCTCTCATCTAGGTTCTTATTTATACATTACAATAGATCACTGAAAACCTTAGGCCGAAACCTAGGTGTCAAAACCCTATATACCAAAACCCTAGGTGTCTAAAACCCTAGGTCAACTTGACTCACGTTTTTTGGGCTTCGCCAGCTTGTCTTTCCTTCCTTCCCATGAAGTGCTCCAAAGCATATACTGATGGATTTTTCCACTTGCTAAGTTGTCCAAGATCCATATTCATTTCTGATCTATTCTCCTCCATCCTCTCATCCAATGACTCATTCTCCTGTACTTTTCTCCTTCTTTTCTACTTCTTTAGTCACTTCGACCTGATCTCAGTCAGTGTGTCTTCCGTGTAGTTTGCATTTCATCTTTTCTCTTCCTTTTTCCTTGGTTTTCTTCCTTAATCCATACCCAAGGGCCAACAGGCCCCCAACACTCACCTGTGACTTGTCCCAAGGCACTCTGATCTGAACCTTCTACTTTACTTCAACTTAAGACTACCCAGTGCAGATGGTATTTTTTGTGTCTCGTACCTAGTTCCAACTGCACCTAGTACCTATACCCTTCTTCCCATGCTTCTACCGATAGTTGTGAGGAAGTTGGTTGTCATAGTACAATTTCAACCGGCTCCCATTCACCAAACCTTCCTTCCATTCTCCATTCAAAGTCTTCAGTTGCACAACTCCTCCTTCTGTTACATACGCCACCTCATATGGCCCCAGCCAATGTGTTCTGAACTTCCCTGGGTGCTTCATGAACTTGTTGTGATATACCAATACCAGATCTCCTTGCTTGAATTCTTTCTTCCTTATGTGTCTGTCGTGGTAAGCCTTCTCTCATTCCTTCTGTACCTGTCGATGGAATCCTGCAATAAATCGGTCTTCCTCTAGCTCTACCAACTGTGCAAGTCTATTTTTCACAGCGTCGGTGTCATCCATATCTGTAAATGCTACAATCCTCAAGCTAAGAACTAAGTATTCCATGGGAACTACCACTTCTAGACCATAAACCAACTTAAATTGAGTTTGCATTGTCAGCTTCTTACAAGTCGTTCTATAGGCCCATAATACTGTTGGTACTCTTAAATCCCATTCATCTCTATTTACACTGGAAATATTTGTCAATGCAATTTCAAAGATCTTATTGAAATCTTCAACTATACCATTCGCCTGCGGGTGGTATGGGGTGCTCTTCTGATGATGAACTTCAAATTAGGGATTCAATAGTCTTATTAATAAAATGTGTACCTTGATCACTCATGAGGATCTTTGGGCATCCAAACCTGGTTATGATGTCATTGAATATAAATCGTGTAGCTATAGTTGCACTACAATCCTTAACTGCTCTTGCTTCTGCCCATCTGGTCAAATATTTTTTCGCAGTGATTATATATCTTTCTCCTGTGTGCTTCCCTGGTGGGTTGATAGGTCCCACGAAATCAATGGCCCATTTCTCAAATTCTTGTAAGGTTAGCTGGGGTGATAAAGGCATCTCATCTCTTCTATAAGGTTTCCCAACTCTTTGGCATACATCGCAGGCTTGTTAGTATTCTTTAGCATCTCTGTGTAAAGTGAGACACCAAAGGCCAACTCTCAAAACCTTCTGTGTTGTTTCTTTACCTGTGTAGTGTCCTCTTGTAATGCCTTCACGTTCTTCTGCCAATATTAGTGGTCTTTATGCATCCATAATACATCTCCTCCAGATCTCATCAGGTCCCATCTTATATAGTTGTCCAGCTATAAGCGAAAAATATGCAGCGCACACTACCAGTTGTTTCTTCTGAATGACTGTGTATTCGTGAGGTGCCATTCCTGTTGACAGGAATTGAACTATCTCGGTGAAGTGATAATCAACCTTCCTGATGGCCAACAACTATTCATCTGGCAGTGTATCCTCCAAACTAGTAGGTTCCTCTCCATGCTTTAATCTGGACAAGTGATCAGGTCCCTTGTTCATTCTCGTTGGCTTGACCACAATTTCAAAATCATATTCCTGAAATAATAGAAGCCATCTGCATATTATTCCCCCCAACACTTGCTTGTTGACCAGATATTTCAGCGTAGAGTGATCAGTGAACATCTTAAAGTGTTCTCCCAATAAGTAGTGACAAAACATTTGCAACACATACACCATGGCTAACCCTTCTCTCTCAGTGGTAGTGTAATTTATCTCAGCTATTGAGAGCTTCTTGCTAGCAAAGGCTCACGGATGGTCAATGTATCCTACTCCTAGTTGTGCTAGCACTGCTCCTAATAAAATAGATGATGCATCAACATGCACATGAAATTCCTTGCTCCAATATGGGAAAACCAGAATAGGCGCAGTAACCATTTTCTGTTTTCGTGTGTCGAAGCTCTGCTGGCATTCTTATGTCCAGTGAAATTGACAATATTTCTTCAAAATATTTTCCATAGGTGCATTACTTTGTGCATATCCCTTAATGAACTTCTTGTAGTATCCAGTATGTCCCAGCATAGTGCACAGCTATCTAACTGAAGTAGGGAGGGTAGATCAACAATAATGGAAATCTTGGACAGATCTACCAGCAACCCCTGGAAATATGGCCTAGCAACACTCCAAAGGGTGAAAATAAAATACATTTATTCAGGTTCAGGGCAATCTTACATTGCATGCACTAATCCAACATTAGTCTTAAGCATTCAATATGATTTTGCAATAAGCTAAAAACAGTCCAATCATCAAAATAACCTTCTAGGAATTTATGTAAAAACTCCTTGAATGCTTCAACCATCACCCTAGAAAATATGGTTGGTGCATTATTCAATCCAAAAGGCATCACTGTGTACTAGTAGGATCCCCATTCTGTTGCAAATGTGGTCTTATGGCGATCTTCCTTGGCAATCCTGATCTGGTGATAACCTGAAAATACATCGGTGAAGGAGTAGAATTCATGTCCTCCCACATTATCTAACACTTCGTCAGTAAACTGTGTAGGGAATGGGTCATGTAGACATGCATCATTCAGTTTCCTCAAGTCTACACAGGTTCTGATCTCTCATGTTTTCTTATATTTAAACACCATAGGGCTAATCCATTCTAACTCTTCAACAGATTCTATGATTCCTGCTTCCATCATTCTATCTAATTCAATCTTGACTTTCTCCTTATATTTGGGATTCAATCTGTATGGCATCTTCTTGACTAGTCTTGCATCTGGTTTAAGGGGAATCTTCATTTCTCCCATAGGTCCTTTAATGCCCTTCATATCAGTGAACTTGGTTGGAAAAAAGTCATGATATTCATGTAGT
>JASDQU010107299.1:132018-148163 GCA_032191745.1 Picea mariana
CATTCTATCTAATTCAATCTTGACTTTCTCCTTATATTTGGGATTCAATCTGTATGGCATCTTCTTGACTAGTCTTGCATCTGGTTTAAGGGGAATCTTCATTTCTCCCATAGGTCCTTTAATGCCCTTCATATCAGTGAACTTGGTTGGAAAAAAGTCATGATATTCATGTAGTAATTATGTGATCTTATCAATAGTGGCATCATCCCAATAATCTCCAACGTTGGCCAGTTTCAGTGCTTGCGTTGTCCCAATATTGACTTTATTGATTTTATTTGGCCGTCCAATAAAAGGTAGTTTGACTCCTGGTCCTTCTCTGTCTCTTTGTCCTTCTATTTCTGTGATGTTCACATTCCTAGGATCATCGTCTTCATTGACATTGATATTGTAACATCCTTGGAGTTTTTGAAGAGGTGCAGTCCATTCATCCTCATCTTGCTCCGGAGGGAGGTTAGGTTCCTCCTCAAATACTCTCTTTCTTACAACTTGTAAATCTTGATCTACCATAGGGTACTGACTTTCAAATAAAAATGTAGCTACAAAATTCTGAGTCATACCTCGCCAATCTGCAGTGGTGAGGCACATTTCTGCTTGAAGGTACCGGTTGATAAGCATTGTATCCAATGTGTTAATGAATTTATGTAGCCACTGCTCCTGAGGAATGCTGCTCCAAGCCTCCTCACAACTTTGCACATGGTCCTTCGGACAACTTTTACCTATGTATCTAACTTCACATCCTTCTATCTGATCTGAGAAGCGTACTGTCATCAAAGTGCAACATTGCACCCAGTTTGCAATGTCCTTCTTATGTGTTCTCCACTATCTTGCTAGAGTTTCTTTCAAGGCCTCATCTAGTGCCAACATTCTCTTTTGTACTGGTACAATTTATTCAAATTCCACTAAGAAAGTTTCCAAGTGATTCAAATCATCAAAGGTGGGAAAATTACTTACTGTTGTACCAATCCAACGAACTTCTCTGGTCAATCTAGCACATCGCCGCACAGAAAATTCATAGAGTTTGTTCTGCTAGTTCTCCAATGCTTCTATCTGATGAACATGCATTGTCACTTCACTAGCTTAAATTCCCATATGTTGTAGGATTAATGTAATCCTGATGTCTTGCTATCAATTTGTATATATTCTCTAGTTCATATGTGTGGTCCTCTTCTTTGATGGGCTTTGTGTATCTACGAACTTCATCAGGATCCAAAGGTGTAATGAACCTAAGGACATCACCTTCAAATGTCATTATTCTTTTCTTTAAGTCAACAACGATAGAATTATTGAAGGCCAAATCAATTCCTAACAACGCGGGATAAGGACATCTATCGTCAACTATCTCAATTACTTCGAAGTCTACAAATGTTCTGACCATGTCGATGTCCACAGGGACATGTTACAGTCTTCCAAAGGGGCTTACTGCCTACTGATTAGCCATCTAAGCCTGATAGGGGAATAGATCAACTTAGGTTTTCCC
The DNA here is from genome assembly GCA_032191745.1 of Picea mariana. Classification (NCBI taxonomy): domain Eukaryota; kingdom Viridiplantae; phylum Streptophyta; class Pinopsida; order Pinales; family Pinaceae; genus Picea; species Picea mariana. Next base: position 133,496 of record JASDQU010107299.1, read on the forward strand.
ATCAGTGCATAGGTCTACTTTCTCATGACATTGACCTCCGACCCCAAGTCGAGGACCACATAATCTATATCGTAATCTCCAATTTGAGCATTTAGATGTAGCTCCTTAATTTTCTTTCTCTTTTTAAATACTTGATGTACTGCTCTACTCAGTAAGGGATCTACCTTTCCTAGCTCACACTGTCTAATTAAATTTTGTAGTTCTTGTATAGCGGTTTCATCCTTAATAAAATTAATGAAAGTGCATAAGAATTCCATAAGTTTACTTACCTCATTTTCCTCTCACGGCGAAGTACACTAATCAAATGCCAGAGGCATTCCACATTCTCTTACTTCCGGTCGACCCTTAAATGAAGAAGCCTGATATTTCCCGAATTCTTTTCTTGCTTCCTCAAATATTTGTTTCTCCTCCCTTGGATCAAACTCCTGTGTCTTCTCTGTAGCCTTCTTGACCATTGGTTCCTCTATAATCTTCCTTGGAGTTACCTTGTCTTCTCTTGTAGCAGCGCCTCCTCTAGTGATACCAATGACTATGGGATCAACTCCGCTAGGTTCTGCTAAAATTAGCTGTACTTGTTGGTTTCCTCCTCATCTCTCTTGAAGTTTGGATAACAACGTAGGAAAATCTTCTATAATATGTTCAAATGAGTTACAGTAACTGTAAGTGGTACAAGGGCTCTAACAGTACCTTTCCAAGTGACCTGGATGTGCACAGTTATAACACATGATTTGACCTCAACCTCGACCCATGCCTCCTCCTCGTCCTCTTCCTCTGAATCCACCATGAGGATTGAAGTTTCCTCTTCCTAGGGAGTTAAACTATGTAGTGTTTCCTTCTTGTTTTATCTCTCCTTGAATCCTATATGTATCTCTTGACCTTTCATGTAAGAGATCATAATCTCTACAGTCTTTCTCATCATGACCCACATATTTATAGAATGTGCAGTAAAGATTCGTAGGTGTCTAAACATATTTTTTCATGTAATAGCATTCACCAGGGCGGTGTCTATTTCTACATACTTCGCACCAAGGTAGAGTAACCTGCTTCAAAGGACTCGGTGCTCCAGACACCAAGTATTCATGAAATAGGGGACAATGCTCCTTATCGTGACCTTCTAACTTGCATCTGATACACCAGATGTCTTCTCTCTTATCTTTTCCTTTGTCTTTATTCATATCTTCAACCTATAGAGATAAGCTAGTTAGTTGACTAAATATTTGACTCATACCTAAGCTGGATTATCCCATAGGGGATAATTCTAGTTTCATGGCGATCTCCAATGCCTCAGCTTGCAAAGAAATATTCTGCTGCATCAGAGGGACTCTGGTGTGTTGTAGGAGGGAAACAATGAACCATTCTTTGTTCTGCTCATCTGGGATCTGAAAACTCAAATGGCTTGTTAAGGTCTTAAACCTCTGATAAACTCCCAAATAGGTTCAACTACTTTCTGCTTGATTTCTTTTATCTCTTTAATGCACTGGGATTCTGACTTAGGTTTCTTGAATTCAGCAATCAACGCAGTCTTAATATCGTTCAACAGTTTTGGCTATGAAATTCCTTGGACAAATTTCATGTAAAAGTTCAGTGCACAATCTCTTAGGGTAGTACTAAACTGAGCTCTCTTAACAACTTCGTCGGTGGAATTCATAATACTACATACAACCTCACATAGAAACCAGTTTTGATCATGATCTTCATCTCCATCTCCCCTAAAGGTGGGTAACCTCATATCATCTGTCATAGATCTTCCTAGGTTTCCTGACTAAGTATGTGCTGAAATGCTCATAACAATGCTCTGATAACTATGACTAGTTTTATTACTCTAGTTACTTAATGTTGTTAAAACAACAGAAGGAGTAATAGTACTTACTTCAACGGTCTACGCAGTTCCTGAAGTTTCTGATTCTTCTTGGAGAGGTTTTGTAGTCTTCTCTTCTTCTGTCCCAGTGGACCCTGAATGTTCCTCATTCAGTAACTCTTCTTATTCTCCACTGTAGAACCCTTCTTCTTGTGCTAATGGTTCATGATTCTACTCAAACAAGTTCACCAAAGGAATTTCTCTGAAGATTCTTCCACTGTGCATATGTCCAACCTCTTTGTTGTTGTCGTTGTCTGAATTCTTTAACATTAGCTTTTCAATATGAACAACTACTATATCTTCAAGATGTTCTTCTCATGCAATAGCATCTTAATCTTCAACTTCATAAAGTGTAAAAATTTTCCTCTTGGTCCCTTAAAGAAATATCTCCCTGCTTGGCTATATGAATCTATTGGCACAGGGGCAGACCCAGGGTTTAGCTCCAAGTGCACACCAACAAGCCCTAACTACTGGCCCTTTTGACAACATCTGTGAAGTAGATGCAGTCTCACCCCAATCAATTATGAGGGGGTTATAGGACAGGGATGTCTACAACCAAGGGGAATATCAAGTGGATCTAATACAAGAACAACACAACATTCATATATCACCTATCAACTTAGATCTATTCTGCACATCTTCTTATCAGATCTAACATAGTGATGCAATCATAGTATATCAAGGACAGAGACAGTATACCAATCACACACAACACCAAATATACATGGTTCACCCCCTCTCTAGGGCTACGTCCATAGAACTGTGCTTTATAATATATTAAGGTGAAGCATACATTTCTTGTCTGTGCTCTTAGCTAGAAGATCCTCTTTCTTCTCTTCTCTTTCTCTCCGCTCTCTGCACACCTAGCTGCAGGGTTTATCTTTGTACCCAGCTGAAGATCTTACAATACCAGAAGCCTCTCGCACTTAACACTTCTCTCTCACACAACAATAATCTCTCACAACATACTAACAACAACTCGATCGAATAATTGAATTTGAATGAACCCTCTTCCCTCATATAGGTTCTTATTTATACATTACAATCACTCACCAACATCCTTAGGTCAAAACCTATGTGTCCAAAACCCTAGATACAAAAACCCTAGGTCAACTTGACCTGCGTTTTCAGGGCTTCGCTAGCCTATCTTTCCTTCCTTCTCATGCGGTGCTCCAAAGAATCTAATGGTGTCTTTTTATTCTTGCTGAGTTGTCCACGATCCTTCTTTCTTGTTGATTTGTCATCCTCAATCTCCTCGTCCAACGAATTTCTCTCTCTGATTTCGCTCTGCCTTTTCTGCTCTTTGCTCACTTCGACCCAGTATCAGTCACTGTGTCTTCCGTGAAGTTCACATTCTCCCCTTTCTTCCTTAATCTTCACGTACTTCCATAAACAAGGGCCAACATGCCCCCAACACTCACCTATGACTCATCCCGAGGCACTCCAGATCTCAACTTCCTATTTTACTTCGATTTCAGACTTCGCAGTGTAGCCTCTACTTTCTGTTTGATGCCTCCTCTCCTTCCTTTGTGCATACTATATTTTCTATGTCTGGTACCCAGTTTCAACTGCACCTGGTACCTAGACCCTTTTCTTTTTGTTTTTACTGAGAGTTGTGGGGTAGCTGGTTGTCATATTTCAACTGGTTCCCATTCACTAATCCTTCCTTCCACTCCCCATTCAGAGTCTTCAATTACGCAGCTCCTCCCTCTGTAACATAGGTGATTTCATATGGACCTAGCCAATCCATTCTAAACTTCCCAGGATGTTTGTTGAACTTACTGTCATATATCAATACTAGATCACCTTGTTTATATGCCTTCTTCCTGATGTGTCTGTCATGATAGGCCTTCTCTCTTTCCTTCTAAACCTGCTAGTGGAATCCTGCAATAAATCTATCTTCCTCTAGTTCAACCAACTATGCAAGCCTCTCTTGAACAATGCCAGGGTCATCCATATCTGTAAAGGCAACAATTCTTAGGATTGGTACCAAATATTTCATTGGAATAATAGCTTCAAGGCCATATACCAACTTAAAAGGGGTCTGCATTGTTAGTTTCTTGCAAGTGGTTCTATAGGTCCATAGTACTGTTGGTACTCTTAAATCCCAATCATCCCTATTGACACTGCAAATATTCATCAGTGCTATCTCCAAGAACTTGTTGAATGCTTCGACTGTCCCATTTTCTTGTGGATGGTAGAGCATGCTCTTCTAATGGTGGACTGCAAATTTTTCAGTCGGGGATTCAACTGTCTTATTGATTAAATGTGTTCTTTAATCACTCATAAGTATCTTTGGGAATCCAAACCTGGTTATGATTTCATTGAATATAAAGCACGCAACTGTAGTTTCACTACAGTCCTTGACTGTTCTTGCTTTGGCCCATCGGGTCAAGTATTCTGTTGTTGTAATTATGTACCTTGTTCCTATGTGCTTTCCTGGTGGGTTTATAGGTCCAATGAAGTCGATGGCCCATTTCTTGAATGCTTGTAGGGTCAGCTATGGTGCTAATGGAATTTCATCCCTTCAGGAAGGTTTCCCAACTCTTTGGCATACTTTGCAGGCTCTGGAATAGTCTTTAGCATCTCTGTGTAAGGTAGGCCACCAAAGGCCAGCTCTAAGAATCTTTTGCGCAGTTGCTTTACTTGCATAATGTCCTCCTACAATGCCTTCATGAGCTTCTGCGAGGATCATTGGGTGCTCTGCCTCCATAACACACCTTCTCAATATCTCATCAGGTCCCATCTTATATAGATGTCCAACTATAAGTGAGAAGTCTGCAAAGTGAACTACCGGTTGTTTCTTCTAAGGAATTGTGTACTCACTAGGTGCCATTCCTGTTGATAGGAATTGGACTATCTCTATGAAGTGGTCATCAATATTTCTAATGGCCAGTAATTGTGCATCTGGTAGTGCATCCTCCAAACTGGTCAGCTCTTCGCCATGTTCCAACCTTGACAAGTGGTCAGGACCTTTGTTCATTCTTCCTGGCTTAGCTACGATCTCAAAGTCATATTCTTGAAATAGCAGAATCCATCTACATAACATTCCCCCCAACACTGGCTTGTTGACTAGGTATTTCAGCGTGGAGTGATCAGTAAACATTTTAATGTGTCCTCCCAACAAGTAGTGGCGAAATTTCTGCAGCGCATACACCATGGCTAACCCTTCTCAATCAGTGGTGGTGTAATTGGTTTTAATAGTTGATAGCTTCCTTCTAGCAAAAGATAACGGGTCGTCAATATCTCCTCCTCCAGGTTGTGCTAACACAGCTCCTAAAGAAATGGAAGACGCATTGGCATGCACATGAAATTCCTTGATCCAATCTGGGAAAACCAAAATAGGTGCAGTAACCATTTTCTGTTTCAGTGTGTCGAAGCTCTGTTGACATTATTTTGTCCAACTAAACTGACAATCCTTCTTCAAAAAATTCTCCATGGGTGTTGTGATCTAAGCATATCCTTTAATGAACTTCCTGTAGTATTCTTTGTGTCCCAGTGCGGTGCGTAACTGTTTGACTAAAGTAGGAGGTGGCAAATAAACTATAATGGCGATCTTGGATGGATCTACCAACAATCCTTGCTTGCATACAATATGACCTAACAACACTCCAAATGGTGAGAATAAGATGCACTTCTTTAGATTCAAAGCAATTGGACACTGCCTGCATTTGTCCAACATTAGCCTTAGATATTCAATATGATTCTTTAATAAACTAAAAATAGTCCAATCATCAAAGTATGCTTCTAGAAATTTATGAAAAAACTCCTTGAATGCTTCAACCACCACCCTGGAAAAGATGGCTGGGGCATTCTTTAATCCAAATGGAATCACTGTATATTGGTAGGACCCCCATTCTGTTGCAAACATGGTCTTATGGTGATCTTCCTTGGCAATCCAGATCTGATGGTATCATGAAAATCCATCTGTAAAAGAATATATCTCCTGGCCTCCCACATTATCTAACACTTCGTTAGTGAATGGTGTAGGGAAGGGGTCATGTAAAAAGGAATCATTCAGCTTTCTGAGGTCTATGAAAATCCTGATTTCTCCTGTCTTCTTTTCTTGCACCACCATAGGGCTAATCCACTCTGATTCTTCCACAGGTTCTATAATCCCTGCTTCCAACATTCTGTCGAGCTCAATATTCACTCTTTCCTTATATTTAGGGTTCATCCTGTAGGGTCTCTAGTTGACTGGTCTTGCATCCAGATTTAAATGGATCCTCATCTCTCCCATAGGCCCTTTAATGCCCTTCATATCAGTGAAATTGGTTGGAAACAAGTCCTGATATTCATGCAGTAGTTCTATAATTTTTTCAATGGTAGTAGCATCCCAATAATCTCCAACATTAGCAACATTCAGGGTCTGTTTTGTTCCAATATTGACTTTCTTAATTTTTATTGGCTGTCCAATAATTGGTAACTCAACTCCTAGTCCTTCTACATCTCTTTGGCCTTCTATTTCTGTGATGTTCACCTTCCTCGGATCATCATCTTCATCAGTATTGATGTTGTAACAACCTTGCAGTTTTTGTAGAGGCGCAGTGCATTTGAACTCGTCTTGCTCTAAAGGGAGGCTAGAGGCCTCCTCAGATAATTTATGTCTGACAATCTATAGTGCTTGATCTACTACAGGATATTGAATTTCAAATAATAAGGGGGTTACAAAATTCTGAGTCATACCTTCCCAATCTGTAGTGATGAGGCACAACTCTTCTTGGAGGTACCAGTTGATAGGTGTCATGTCTAGTGTGTTAATGAATTTGTGCACCCATTGTTCTTAAGGAACATTTCTCCAGGCTTTCTCATAGCTTCACACATGGTCCTTTGGGCAGCTTCGACCTATGTATCAAACTTCGCAACCTTCTACTTGTGCTAAGAACCATGTTGTCATCAGGGTACGACATTGTACCCATTCTATAATATTGTGTTTATGTGTCCCTCACCATATTTTTGGTGTGGCTTTCAATGCCTCATCCATTGCCAACAAGCTTTGTTGTATTGGTACATTTTCTTCAAAGTCTGACAAGAAGGTTTCTAAAGGATTCAGACCATCAAAGGTGGGTAAGTTACTTATGGTTGTGCCAATCCAACGAACTTCTCTGGTTAATCTAGCACATCTTCTTGTAGATACTTCATACATTGTATTCTGCCAGTTCTCCATTTCTTCTTCTGAGTCGGATGAGCATGCGTTATCACTTCTCCAGCTTAGGTTCCCATCGATTGTAGGATTAATGTAATCATGTTGTTTGGTTGTTAATTTGTATATATTTTCCAGTTCATATGTGTGGTCTTATTCTCTAATGGGCTCTATGTACCGTTGACCTTCATATGGATCTAAAGGTCCGATGACCCTAAGGCCATCTCTTTCAAAAGTCATGTATCTTTTCTTTAAATCAACCACAGTGAAATTATTGAAATCCCAATCAATTCCTAACAATGCAGGGTAAGGACAATTATCATGAACTATCTCAATTACCTCAAAATATGAAAATGTTCTTACTCTGTCAATGTCCACAGAGACATGTTCTAGTATGCCAAATGGACTTATAGCTTTCTAGTTGGCCATCCTAATCCTGATAGGGGAATAGATCAACTTTGGTTTTCCCATCAGTGCCTAGGTTTGCTTCGTCGTGACATTGACCTTCGACCCCAAGTCGAGGACTACATAGTATATCTCATACTCTCCTATTTGAGCATTCAAATGTAATTCCTTATTGGTCCTTCTCTTCTTATTGATTTGGTGGACTTCCCTATTCAGTAAGGGGTCTATCTTTCCTAGCTCATATTGTTTGCTTAAATTTTGTAGTTCTTGGACAATGCTTTCATCCCGAATCAACTTAATACAAGTGTATAGAAATTCCATGAACTTGCTTACCTCTTTTCCTTATTTTGGCGAAGCAAACTGATCAAATTCCAGAGGCATTCCATATTCTCTCACATTTGGTCTTGTCTTCGATGAGGAACTTAGGTCTCCTCTGAATTCTTTTCTCACCTCCTCAAACATTTGTGTCTTCTTTGTAGATTTCCTGATTCCTGAGTCTTTTGTAATCTTCCCTTGGGGAAGTCTAGCTTCTCCTGTAATAGCGCCTCCTCTAGTGATAAGAGCCACTCTAGGGTCTTCTCCGTGAGGTTCAACATATATCAGTTGTACTTTCGGGTTCCGTTGAAGTCCTCGTCTTTCCTGAATCTTAGCTAGTAGCACAAGACAATCTTCTATAACATGTTCAAACAAGTTGCAGTAGCTTCAAGTAGAGCAAGGGTTCTGAAAATCCCCTATGAGGTTTCCTAGTTGTGTGCAGTTATAACAAATTATTTTTCCTTGGCCTCAACCCATTCCTCCTCCTCGTCCTCTTCCTCTGAATCCACCGCGAGGATTGAAGTTTCCTCTCCCAGGGGAGTTGTACTACGTAGTGTTTCCTTATTGCATTACTTCACCTTGAATCTTATATATGTCTCTCGAGATTTCATGCATGAGATTATAAGCCCTACAATCCCTATCATCATTCCCTATAGACTTATAGAATGTACAATAGAAATTTGTAGGTTTCTGAACATACTTTTGCATGTAGTAGCACTCACCAGGGAGATGTCTGTTTCTGCATACCTCACACCAGAGTAAGGTGACTTTATTCAAAGGGATCGAAGCTCCAGAAGCCAAGTATTCATTGAATAGGGGGGAGTTTTCCTTGTCATGGCCTTCTGATCTGCATCTGACACACCATATGTTTTCTATTTTATCTTTTCCCTTGTATTTCTTCATATATTCGACCTGCAGAGATAAACTAGTTATCTGACTCAAGATCTGACTCATACCTGAGCTAGATTCTCCCATAGGGAATGATTCTAACTTCATGGCAATATCTAGTGCCTCAGACTGCAAAGCAATCTTCTCCAGCATCAAAGGAACTCCGATGTGTGGTAAGAGGGAAACAATGAACCATTCTTTGTTCTGCTCATCTAGGATCTGAAAAGTCATTTGGCCTGTTAAGGTTTTAAATCTCTGATCGAATTCCCAAACAGGTTTGGCTACCTTCTGCTTGATCTCTTTCAGCTCTGTAATACATTGTGACTCTGACTTAGGTTTATTAAATTCTATAATCATTGCATTATTGATCTCATTTAGTGGCTTAGGCTGCACAAGTCCTTGGACAAGCTTCATGTACCATCTCAATGCGCAATCTCTTAGAGTGGTACTAAATTGGGTTCTTTTAACTGCTTCATCAGTGACTTTTTTAATATTCCATATGGCTTCACATAGGAACCAATGCTGGTCAAGATATTCATATCCATCTCCCCTAAAGATAGGGAGTCTCATCTCATCTGCCATAGATCTTCCTAAGGTTCCTGACTGAGTATGTGGTGGGCTACTAGTGGCAGTGCTTTAGACGCTCTAGTGGTTGGGATTACTCTAATTTCTTAATACTACTGAATCGACAGGAGGGATACTAATACTTAATTCAATAGTCTGTGTAGTGTCTGAAGTTTCAAGTTCTTCCCGGTGAAGATTTTCATCTTTTCCTTCCTCTGTCATAGCGGGTTCTGAGTACTCTTCGTTCGTCGGATCTTCCTCTTCTCCATTGTAGAAACCCTCGTCTCCGTAGTTCCTCTTGAATAGGTTCGCAAGGTGAACTTCTTTGAACACTCTCCCATTGTGTGTATGTCCATCTTCTATGTCGCTATTGCTATCTGAGTTCTTGAACATTAGAATTTCTAGATCCAACCAATCTACTATATCTTCAAGATGTTCTTCTCATGCAATAGCATCTTGAGTCTTAGTTTCAGGAATTGTGAAATTTTTCCTCTGGGTCCTTTAAAGAAATATCTCTCATCTTGGCTATATAACTCTACTCTGTCAACAAAAAACTCAGTGATGTAGCCTCCAATGGTGTTATCGAACCAATGATCCACTACTCTTGACATGGCGTTATCAACTCTCTTGACCTTCTTGATCAATGCCTACGTCCAAACTACAGGAGGTCTAGATCGGATATCAAACTAGGTATTTGATAACCTAGCTAACCACTCATATATCTCCTGATGGATTCCATATCTCGTGTATATCAGTAAAAATATGTCTCTTCAACCAATCCTCTGTACTTAGATTAGGTTTCTTGTTCTGGGCTTCAACGAAGTCCTTTTCTTAATCCTCTATCCAATTTTGAGTCTCTATCTTTGATGGAAACCACCTTGACATTCCCTCAAGACGATTCTTGTCCTGGCAATGGAACCATTTGTTGGCACAGGGGCAGACCCAGGGTTTAGCTCCAAGAGAGCATCAACAAGCCCTAACTACTGGCCCTTTCAGCAACACCTGTGAAGCAGATGCAGTCTCACCCGAAGCAGTTATGAGGGGGTTGTAGGACAAGGATGTCTACAACCAAGGGGAATATCAAGTGGATCTAATACAAGAACAACACAACATTCATATATCACCTATCAGCTTAGATCTATTATGCACATCTACTTATCAGATCTAACATAATAATGCAATCACAGTATATCAAGGAAAGATATAGAATACCATTCACACACAACACCAAATATACGTGGTTCACCCTCTCTCTAGGGCTATGTCCATAGAACTGTGCTTTATAATATATTAAGGTGAAGCATACAGTTCTTGTCTGCGCTCTTAGATAGAATATCCTCTTTCTTCTCCTCTATTTCTCTCCCCTCCCTGTGCACCCAGCTGGAAGGTTGATCTTCGCACCCAGCTGAAGATCTTACAATACTAGAAGGCTCTTGCACTTATCACTTTTCTCTCACACAACAATAATATCTCACAACATACTAACAACAACTCGATCGAATAATTGAATCTAAATGAAACCTCTTCCCTCATGTAGGTTCTTATTTATACATTACAATCACTCACCGACATCCTTAGGTCTAAACCTAGGTGTCCAAAACCCTAGATACAAAAACCCTAGATACAAAACCCCTAGATCAACTTGACCTGTGTTTTCAGAGCTTCGCCAGCCTGTCTTTCCTTCCTTCTCGCGCGGTGCTCAAAAGCATCTAATGGTGGATTTTTCTTCTTGCTGAGTTGTCCGCAATCCTTATTTTTTTTTGATCTTTCATCCTCGATCTCCTCGTCCAACGAATTTCTTTCTCGGACTTCACTCTGCCTTTTCTTCTATTTTCTCACTTCGACCCAGTATTAGTCACTGTGTCTTCCGTGAAGTTTGCATTCTCCCTTTTATTCCTTGATATTCACGTACTTCCATAACCAAGGGAAAACAGACTCTACTCTATCAATAGAAAACTCGGTAATGTGCCCTCCAATGGTGCTGTCAAACCAGTGGTCTACTCCTATTGACACGGCGTTATCAACTCTCTTAACCTTCTTGATCAGCGTCAACGTCCAAACCATAGGTGGTCTAGATATGATCTCAAATTTGGTATCTAGTAATTTGGCTAATCACTCATATAGCTCTTTATGAATTCCTCCAAATAAGATCTCGTGTATATCAATAAAGATATACCTTCCCAACCAATCTTCTGTGCTAATATTAGGGTTCTTATTCTGAGCTTCTGCAAAGTCCTTTTCTTGTTCTTCCATCCACTTCTAAATCTCTGTCTTTGATGGAAACCACCTTGAAATTCCCTCAAGAAGATCCCTGTCCTAACAACAGAACCATTTGTTGGCACACGGGGCAGACCCAGGGTTCATTTCTAAAAGCACACCAACAATCCCTAACTACTGGCCCTTTTGGCAACACCTGCGAAGAGGATGCAGTCTCACCCAAAGTAGAAATAGGGGGTTGCAGGACACAGGTGTCTACAACCAGAGGAAATGCAAAGTGGATCCAATACAACAACAACACAACATCTAGATATCATTTACCAACTTATTCCTACTTTGCATAGTTATATCTCAGATCTATCACAATGATGCAATAACAGAATAATCAGAAGACAAAAGAACACCACATCAATCACACAAACAACAAGATATACGTTGTTCACCCTCTCCCTAGGGCTATGTTCACAGAATTGTGTTTCTTGATCTTATATAAAATGTACAGTTCTATCTGCTCTCTTAGCTTGCAAATCTCTCTTTCTTCTTCTCTCTTTCTCTCCTCTCCCTGCACACCCAGCTGCAGGGTTGATTTTCACACCCAGCTAAAGATATTACAATAATAGAGTGCCCTCACACATAGCACTTCTCTTCCTCACAACAATAGTATCTCTTTCCCTCAATCTACAATGACCACAATCCTCTCTCCTTACAATTTCCAACAATAACAACAACAACCCATAGCCAACCCCTCTTCTCTCATCTAGGTTCTTATTTATACATTAAAATAGCTCTTCTACAACCTTAGGCCGAAACATAGGTGTAAAAACGCTAGATACCAAAACCCTAGGTGTCTAAAACCCTAGGTCAACTTGACCTGCATTTTTTGAGCTTCACCAGCCTATCTATCCTTCCTTCTTGTGAAGTGCTCCAAAGCATCTACTAGTGTATTTTTTCGCTTGATGAGTTGTCCACGATCCATCTTCCTTGTTGATTTTTTCTCCTCGATCCTCTCGTCCAAAAAATCGTTCTCCCATACTTCGCTCCTTCTTTTCTTATTCTTTAGTCACTTCAACTTGAACTCAATCAGTGTGTCTTCCGCACAGTTCGCATTTTGTCTTTTCTCTTCCTTTTCCCTTGCTTTTCTTCCTTAATCCATACCCAAGGGCTAACAGCTCCCAAAAGAAGGAAACAAATCAGTCATCATGGTGGTTATTTATCGTCTTTCAAAATATTCTCATTTTTGTTCCCTAAATCATCCTTTGACTCTTTCCTCAATGACCCAAGCCTTCATGGATTAGATCTTTAAGCTACATAGTATTCCCACTTCCATTGTCTTGGATCAAGACTTCTTATCCACCAGAAAATTTTGGCAAGAAATATTTAAACTTCAAGGTACGAATATGATTATTGCATATCATCCTCAAATTGATGGTCACGCATAAGTGGTCAACAAGTGACTAGAAGCCTATTTGATATGTTTTGCATCTGAAAATTCACACCAATGGGTAAAATGGATTCCTCTTGCCAAATTGTGGTACAACACCACTTATCATGGAAATACCAAAATGACACCATATGAAGTTGTTTATGGACTAAACCCCCTATTGGTGGCATCCTAAGTACCAGACACCTCCAAGTTTCATGTAGTAGATAGAATTATTCACACAAGAGAATCCATTATCTGTATCCTCAAGGAAATTTTTTTTATGAAAAAAAATCAAATTATAGTTTAACGTCCCCTAGTACAACTGAGGAACATTATAGTGAAAAATAACTCATAAAAAATAAAATTATGCTAGCTGACTAATTTCTTATAGCTTCCAACTATGAATTACAACTAGATTTAACTGTAATTTATTACTATTATTTGCATGCACCTACAACATGCTAAAATAGACATGAAATGTAGCTAAGAAACTAAATTACAACAACATATAAATCAGTCTCATACACAAAGTTCATGCACAACAATTTAACTCATAAATAAACACAAGATAAAACACTTATATTTTAAATTTAGTTGTGCAACCAGCTGCTTGGGACAGACGTTCCACCCAACCATAGACTTGTTTTTCCAAATCTCAAGATAAATTCACCCTCGCCCTGAGGCTAATAATCCAAAAAAGAGGGTGGTCTCTCGTTGTCCACTCACATCTCTGAAAACTCACAACCCACTGGTATTCTCCTACAACTATTCCAATTTTCCACTAGCTCTCCTCCTATTGAACTACCCAACCTAAGGAATGCACCCCTTCACTAATATTAGTTTCTTGGGTATCCCATTCACTTATCATGGTCTCCATGGCATAGGTAAGCATGAATCTCTTATTTGGGAACTCAAGGGAACTCACTACTAGGAAAAATTACCAGCATCCAATAGAGAACACTTGATTTTATAGTGCAACTCACATAGGAGTTCACTCTTCATGGATGAAAACATGACTCTTCAATATTCATCTCCAAAACACTCCAGATATGCTCCAACATGCTCTATAATTCTCCATATATGAATGTTCCATCTCTAAACTCTCTTTCTTTCTCTCTACCACTTGCTCATGCAAAAACATTAATTGTCTCCCAACTATTGTAGCTATCCATACAAATTTCCTCTCCTTTGGATTACTTTCTTGACTCGCACAATTCCTCAAGATGATTTTACTTAGCCCCCATACTCCCAATAACTATGGGTTGTGACTTCTCACACCCACCCTCTTACATGCATTCAATGTTTCGCTTTGGGCACACTCAATCAGAACCTAGAGTTTAATACATAATGATAATAAAATTCAAGAATGTGGGTGGAATTAATAGACATGGGTAATTTTCCCTTGGACCCCTCTTAGAAATTGTCTTAGACCCTCCCCTCTCTTGTGTATTAATTCAATTTCCATCTATGTCCATGTCCCCTTAGCATCTGCCATCACATTTTATTATTAAAATTCAGAAATACATTTTGCATACACATCGCTTGGTTGTAGCCACATATTATATCTACATTAAGAATTAATTAAAATGGGGATTATAGTGGGGATGTTATGAATAGGATCAAGTGTTTCTTTTCCTGCATCTTTATAAAAAAAACATCACTCAAAGATAAAGTTCCCTAGAATTTAGACACCAAGTTCTATGGTTCCTATCAAATCATACAATGCATTGGTCATGTTTCCTACAAGTTGGCTCTCCCAACCCACTCCAAGATTCATCCAATATTTCATGTGTCCTATTTGAATAAAGTTGTGGGATCAAATTACAAAGTGTATATCAACCTACCAAAACTTGAT